>RXPK01004783.1:0-38995 GCA_004143645.1 Protaetia brevitarsis
ATAATAAAAGATAAGGTAAATGCGGCCCCTTGAAACGTTATTTAGTTATTGAAATTATTGAAATCTAAACAAAGGACAAAGAGAAATATGGCTTTGAAGTTACAACTAATAACAAACAAAGAAATAATATACCTAGGCGGTAAACTTGCGTTTTCTGTTGGTTCTTTGCACTGGGCGTTGTCTCGGCGTGTTGATCCTCTGTTGACGTACGTGGCGGTTATGTCCGGTGATCGCCTCGAAAACGGCCACTTTGTCAGGGTATCCCTAACTGCAGGTGGCACTTGGACTGTCACTCAGCTAGCGACGGCATCCACACTTTAACTTCACCAACGGGCGCAGATATTATCGCAATGATGGGGAATTCAAATATCCCACCATGTGGTTTAAAACTGCAATCTTGAAACATCCGATTGCTTATAGGGTCGGTACTTCTTCTTTCGCTGGGATTCTTTATACGGATTCGGCCTTGAGTTAACCCATCCGGTATTTTTAATATATTTGTGTTCCAACTGGCCTACAATGGCCATACTCCTTGGCCACCCCTTTTCGACGACCTTTTCCCTCATACTTGATGCTAGCCCGCGCCTGCGCGCGTAGCAGTTTCGGGGACTATTTCATTACTCCGCCACATTAGCCAATCAGGAATAGTAAAACAATCACGGGGTGGCAGCAAAACTCATATAATCATAGTTGTGGCAAGTTGTTACTTATTTAAGAAAATACATGAGTTTAGTAGCGATCAGCATTGTTGTTACTTCTACTAACCATGTGCTGTAGTTAGATACAGTACCAGTAAGCATAAGTAATACGTTACTTACCACAAATTTGTCATGTACGCTGTGTAATAGCCGTTAATAAAAGCACTATTTACAGTAACAACTTGCATTCAGGAAACTGGGTTTAATTGTATGTATTAATTGGGGAGAATAGCTGCAAGTAAAAGTTTATCTATTGCAAATGATTTTTTATCAAGTAAACTCTTTATTTAACCCATTTTTCTCAATGGTACCTGTATATCATCAAGATATAGTAGGTAAGTTACGTAAAATTGTATAAAAGTTTACTGCAGCAAATTGTAGATTATCTTGGAATGTTGTGTAAAAATAAGCTGACTGTCTGTTCATTTGCTTCATATAAATCGTAAGAATCGTTACTACAAACTTAGTGCTACAATTTGGTGGCAAATATTGCTACAAATCATACTTGTCCTAATATGTATCACAATGTGTGTAGTAAAAATATCTACAATTGTAATAAAATTCCTACATTTTTCTCCCTGTGTAGTCGATAATAATCAAATAAATTTTATAACTTTATTATTCCTTTAATAATAAATTGTGACAAGAGCGAACTTAATTTAAATATAAACAAGTGATTCCATTTTACTCGTTACGGATTGCACTAAATCTTCTCGGGAGCATAATCTTCGAACCGGAAACTGCCGTCGACAGGAAGTAACATAAAATCTCGGCACGCTAGAATCGTAATTGTCGCACAACATCCTGGCAGAACACCACTGTGAGAGGGGTGGTTCATTCTAACATACACACACACATTCGATGACAAATTTTTATGAAGCTTCGAAAATATCCGACGCCAACCCCTCAACGATCTGAAGCGCCACGTGCCCGTCCCGAAATAATGACGCAAAAACTATCGCAGCGAAGCAGGGAAAAAAAAATCAAGCCTAAGCTTCGGTTTTCTCATTGAACGAGGACCACTGCTGCTGGTATGGGGAATCGGGGATGACTGTGGTGGTTTTCTTAACGTAGCATGACCGTAGCTAATTGTTATTGGGTATTAGGGGTCGATGGAAACCGAGAGTCACGCTGGTGTTGCGTTCGAAACATCCGGAAGAGTCGAATAGACGGGAAAAAGGGTATCGAATGACTGCTCTATTTTCGCGCAAAATTTCTGTTTGAAAGAGAAGTATTTGTATGCCTACGATTTCATTTTCTTGATACGTCACCAAAAAACTCTTTATCAAAAATATGTATTATACAGGGTGATTCTCAATATATGCGACAAACTTTAAGCGATGATTCCTAGGGTTATTTTGATCATAAAAGTTCATAAGAACATATGTCCAAAATCGCTTAGTTCTAAAGTTGTACAATGTTTAATAGTAAGTTAACATAATTAATGTTTTTATTATAAATTAACAAAATAATTAGTAAAACAGAATTAACTTATACTAACTGTTGAAAATGACCGTCTCCAACTGCAATACAAGCTTCTATCCTCCGTCGTATTGACTGGCGAGTCCGTTCTAAAATACTAGGGGTATTTCGAATTGTTTGAAAAGCTGCGATAATACGATTTCTCAGTTCATCGACATTTTCAATGGGAGTCGTATAAACTAATGATTTAAGATGACCCTAGAGAAAAACTCCAAAGAATTTAAGTCTGGAGACCGAGGAGGCCACGGTTGTGGACCTCCCCGTCCTATCCACCGATCTGGATACGTATTGTCCAAAAACTCGCGAGCAATTAAACTAAAATGCGCTAGAGCACCGTCATGCATAAAATACATTTGTAATCTTAATTGCAACGGAACTTCTTCCAGCAGTAGTGGTAGCTCATCTTCAAGAAAATTGCGGTATACCTCCCCATTTAACCGCATCTGTAAAAAAATGTGGACCTATCAAGTGATCTCCAACAATTCCGGCCCACACATTGACAGAGAATTGATGTTGATGACGGGCATTCACTAGTTCGTGTGGATTTTCTTCGGCCCATATGTGATTATTATGAAAGAGAAAGTAGCCTCGTCGGTGAAGAATATTTGAGCCAAATAGTCAGGATTTTGTGCGATTTTGTGTTGTATCCATTGACAAAAAGCCACTCTATGCGGAAAATCTGCTGCCAAAAGTGCCTGCACTCGTTGAATGTGATATGGATACAACAGTTGATCTTTCAATATTCTCCAAACTGTGGTCTGACTAATGTTTAAAGCAAACGCAATTTTTCTGGTGCTTGTAGTAGGATGTTTCTCAATTTCATTTAGTACCATTTCTTCAACTTGTGGAGTTCTCACTGTAGATGGGTGCCCGTTATCAGTCGTCCGTTTTTTAAAATTTCCCGTTTCACTAAGACGTTGGGTGAAGACGGGCAAATATTGAATGATGCGGGATGATACGGTTCGGGTATCGTTTTTCATAAAGACGTCTAGCAGCACGCGAATTTCCATTGACAAGACCGTAAACGAAATGCATATCACACATCTCAGCATTCGTGTAATTCATTTTAAAAAGCAGAAACTAGCAATAAACTGAATGAATACTCTGACAACTATTGACAAATATTGAAATGACAAATAAACAATTCCCTCTCAACACAATAGTTTTTGAAGAACCAACTGTGATATTATATCATGTTAGTCATAGTTCATAATTTATTATTATTAAACATTCAATAACTTTAAAACCAAACCGTTTTGGACATATACTCATATGAACTTTTATGATCAAAATAACTTCAGGAATCAGCTCTTAAAGTTTGTCGCATATATTGAGAATCACCCTGTATATAACTGTAAACATTTTTTTTTGTTAATACGTCTGGCTCTGCCTTACATTTAAATGTTTTAACTATATATTATTTTTCCTCTTTTGACTTTTGTCAGCTGTCAATTTATTTTTACACCCTATAACTTCGTAAGTAATTATTTTATTGTAATTCTATATATTTTTTCATTTTACTTTTGTATACTTTTAGTGCCTCCTGATGATGTTTTAAAGTAATAATGGAATAATGAGGTATTTATTTAGTTGATTCACCAGACCGAATACCCGAATATTATTCTAATTATTTACAAAGTCCGGCTGCTATTCCCTTTTGTCCTTATATAAGAATATACAGGCTGATTCAAATTAAGTGCACACCATTGCTATCTCTGTTATTATTGATTCTAGAAAGTTGGTTAAATTAGCAAAGTATTAGAGTTTTTAACGCTGATTAATATGTAATATACGAAAGAACAATTAAATGACGCATTTCCAAGAAATTTTGGCATTTATATATTTTTAAATTGAACACCCTGTATATTGTTTTAAAAAACTGCAAGATATTTTAATTTATGATGCAAAAGTATCAATACAATATTGTCTTAAAACGAATAATAGAGAAGTTATGATGGTTTTTATTTTGTAAAATCTAGAGCAGTATAAAGAACCAACTTTTAACCAAACAGATCCATGTCTTTGTGATTGATGTTTATTTTAACATATTACATCTTAAAATATTGTCGTTGAAATTAAATTGAAAAGGAAAAAGTAAATGCATAATTTTTAAATACTGCTCAAAGGTATCACCCTCATTCTCAATACGCTTCAGTATACTCTGTGTAGCTCTTAAAAGATTGTCCTTCCATCTAATTGGCGGAAAACTTCCTTAACCTTATTTTGCAATTCATTCACGTTGTGGTACCGTATTCTGTATATCTGACCTTTTAAATATCCCCAAAGAAAAAAGTCTAAAGGTCAAAGGTCAGGAGAGCGTGCTGGCCATAGAATTGGCCCATTTGTACCAATCCACTTATCGGCAAAGATAGTTGTGAACTACGTTGCAGTTGTGTGCCGAAGCACCGTCTTGCTGAAAGTACAAATTTTGGCGCATCAGGTAATTACCATTATTAAGGAAATCCTCTAGAACGGTACGAATAAATTCCAGATATCTCTCTCCTGTCAATGTACCATTGTAGAACACTAGACCAACGACTGTCGAATCAATTATACCACACCAGACATTAAAACTAAATCGAACTTGTGCAGCATGTAGATGCATTATTAATAAATTTTCTTGCCACCAGTAGTGTTCATTATTCTTATTAAACATTCCTCAATTGGAGAAATTTCTTTCATCATTCCATAAAATACATTGTGCTCCATTCAAATTTTCATTACAAAAATTAATAAACCATTACAGAAAGCCAACCTCCTGTTCGAATCTCCTGGTTGTAATGTTTGTGAGGTTCGATACTTAAATGGGATATACTTATGCTTTTTTGAAATTCTCTGAACTGACGCGTAACTTAAACCCAATTCCTTACATAGTGACATTTCTAATGGAAAATTCGCGATGGGCTTTAAAATATGCTAACACTGTAATTTCTACCTCCTCGTTGATAATGATATTTTTCTTTGTTCTTTTCTTCTTAAATAAGCAATCGTTTGCCTAAATTGTCTGTAAAGTTTTCGTAAATAACATCGATCTGGCTGCTGTCGTAAAAGATACTGTTCTGCATAATATTCTACAGTCCTTATTGAATTTTCGCCCCCTAGAATGTATGCTTCCAGCATATCGCATTTCTCCAAATGAGAAAATACCATGGTGAGATATTATCTAATACTTAGAACTAAATATAACGAAAACTGTTCAAGCTACTAATGATAATAATGTAATAATAACAATTAGAAGTAAAGAACACAACATAAAATTTAAATAACCAACTTTTTTCAATAATTAAACGTGTAAAAGATTTAAGCTCAGTGCGTTTTTGACAGTTTTAAACAACATACTATTTGTACAAAAAATATACGAGAAAAGCCCATTTTTTTTTGGTGTAAAAGAATTTTTTTTTTAACTATACACAAATAAGTATCACCACCATAGATTTAGACCCAATATGTTCGCTCCAAAAAACATTTTGCAATGAAAATCGTTGGAAGCTAACAACACCGACGATCGCTAGTTTCCAACGATTTGCACCTCACACCCAAAACCTTCCCCGCAAAAACAAGAAACATCGATTTGGGGGGTATCTGCGCCTTCACAGCGCGCGCACCTTGAAACGTCCGGTCATCTTGCTATAAGACGGCGATGAGGCGACAAGACTCGACCTGGTGGTCAGAAAATCAGTTTAATAGAGGACCAGGTTGCTAGGAGACCACTGTCCCGGACTCTCGTATCGCAGATAATGACCGGCGTACTGGACAGCAAATACGCCTTTCGTGTCGTTTTGAAACGCTACAGTTGGAGCGTAGCATCATTGTTGCACATGTTGCATCTATAGAGAAACTGTTATTTAAGTATTTAAAAAAAAGATTGATGTTGGGATCGGTTAACTATTTATTTTAAATTAAACGTTTCTTTATATTAAATAATTGCCTACTTGGGTATTTACATACTCTTTATATAAATATTTTGTAGAACATATTCGATTGCGTTAACTTCAATTGACTTGCCACACTTTGCTGAAGTAATTTGTTATTTCCATACCGACTGTATATTCTTACATTGTTGGTTTGATCTGTGTCTGGCATGCGTACAATTTATGCTGAACATTGAAGATTGAACGTACATCATGATTGTAGTAAAGTAGGAGAACTGCCATCTTTACGACAATTTCGGTAATACAAATTCGTTTCTACATGGATTAAAAACTTTGTTATAATAATGTTTGTCTTCTCTTCCTTATTCTCTTCTCTTCCTTATCTATATTAATGATACTGCATCATGTTTTCATTTTTCAAAATTCCTCTTACATGCTGATGACATTAAAATTCTTACTGAAATCACTTCTATTTCTGATCAATTCAATATACAGCAGGATTTAATACGATTTCAAGAATATTGCATTATTAACAGGCTCTCTTTAAATTTAGATAAATGTAAAATTATTTGCTTTACGAGAAATAAAATTAACTACAATTTTCCTTATTCTTTACATAACAATTTGCTTTGTAGTTTTGAAATTCGTGATTTGGGGGTACTACTCAACACTAAACTATTATTCGACAAGCATGTTTATTATGCGGTTAATAAAGCATTTAAAAAATTGGGATTTATTATCCGCTTAACAAAATCTTTTTCCAAATTATCAACATTTACTACCCTTTATTATGTCCGTGTCCATAGTATTCTTTCATATGCGACTGTCGTGTGGAATCCCCAATATAATGTTTATGTTAATGCTATAGAGTCTGTTCAGAAAAAAATCGTTAAATTTTTAACATTTCGATTTCATATGCCTGTTATCAGTTATGAAAGAACCTTGCTTGAATTTAAAATGTTTTCTACGCAATCATGCCGTACTCGCCGAGATATATTATTTCTGTTTAAGATTTGTAACTACAGAATTTTTTGCGAAGAAATACTTTCTTGTGTTAACTTTAATGTTCCATCTTACACCAGTCGTTCTGTTTTGCCATTTAGACCACCTCAATCGATAAATAACGTATATAAAAATTCGCCCATTATATAGATATATATCTTCATTTAACACTGTTTGTCCTTTTGTTGATATTTTCAGTATATCGTTGTTTTCATTCGGAAAATTTTTAAAATCTATTTTAATTAATGCGCAATAATGGTTGGAGTTGTCTGAGGAATTGGTAGTTCTGGATTATTAACTTGTTTTTTTTTTTTTAAGTGTATTTTCATAATTAAATATAATTACATATTACGCTAGTTGAATGTATATTTTTAAGTTGTTAAATATTTCTGTGGATAGCGGTTCTGGGTTCGTCCCGTTGCTATCCCTAAGAAAGTAAATAAATAAATAAATAAATAAATAATTAAATAAATGTTTAGATCACGGATCGTGTTTGAAGAAGTGGGAGAGGATTAGATTTGGAAAAAGAGTATATTTAATATGTTATAATTGCATTAAATTAATTATAGGTAGAATTTAAAAATTCAACAGTTTTTTTGTTTTTCATTGGAAGGGTACTGGAAGCATTTAATTCGTTAGAAGCCTTGCAAATCAGTCGAGTAACAAATCAAAGCATTTTAAAAAGAATTCGCACATGATTAGAAGCAGGGGATGGATATTTTGAAAAATTTTGAAAAACATTTTTTTGTCTACTTTTACTTTATTTACTGGTTATGTTCTTTTAAATATATTTTTCCTTTAATGCTTAATTATTTATTTGAATAATAATCCTAAAACGAAAAAACTCAAATAACTCATAAACTATTAGAAATAGGTATAGGAAATGCTAATTATATCTTATAGAGAATAATCATACAAATGATGTGCATTAATAATATACAGGTGTTCCATTTAAAATAAGTGAGATATTGCGTTTAAATGGTTTAAACCTTTTGTGTCACCCTGTATTATTAATTTTACAACTATTTTAACTTTACACAATGCCACAACGTACTGACTGCTTTACTAGTAAATTTCAACCTTCTGCTTGAAGTATTCCTCTTTTATTGATTTTTCATTCCTTGTCGATAAAACCGTGACATTCACTAAATATCTGTTTTTACTCGAAAACTATCAAAGATTAGTTATAGGAAAGCCTTAATGGAGCTTATTTATTAGTGCATTAACGGGTGCTATTAGAAAATGAATAATATACAGGTGTTCTATTTAAAATAAACAAGTTGATATTCGTTTCCGGTATAGGTAACCGGAAATAGTCCAATGTTGCCAATATTTTTATTTGAAAGATCAGTACCAAAAGCCCCCACTAACAAATTTTCAGAATTACTTTAAGAATACTTTAAGAAACTAGTGATAACTCCCAATATACCGCTAACCGATGGTTTAGAAAATCACTTTCCTATCTTTGATAGTTTTCGGGCTAAATTCTACCTACACACTAATGGTGTACGCATTGCTGTAGTTTATACAAGTCATTTATCACTGAATGTATTTTAAGTTGCATATTATGGTTGATTTGTTTACTTTGCTTTGAATAGCTGATTTTCAATTTACTTTTGTAGTGTTAAGTTTTTTTTTTTATTTAATCCAGTCATTCAAATGTCTATTGTTCGCTTGTGCTGATTTTATGCGTATTCTATTTAATATTGTCATTGTAATGTTCTACGTCTGCGTTGTACGAATTTTGAGAAAAGGATTTTTGTAAGAAAAACAATTGTAGGATTTTGTTAAGGACTTCCTTGTTCGACTATTGACGTGAGTAGACGTATTTTTAAATCATTGTCGCCATTTTGCGTTTTATTTTGATTTTGAAAAATTTTATTTTATTCTTATTTAATTATAGTCAATCAAGGATTTTTTAATGTAATAATTGTTAATATATTAAAGTGTGCACTTTATAGATATAAAATCATTATTATTTTTTTGTTTAGGAAGATTTATTTTAATTTTTTCTCTCATTTATTTTTAAAGAGTTAAAATTTCTGTTAATCTATTTTACTTTATCATTTTTATTTTTCAATCACCTCGTTTGGATGAAGTATTTTCTGTCCTTTAGTTTTTTTTCATTTTTGTAAATTTCTTGCATTTGTCCATGCTTAGATTATTTTAATTTGTGAAACCACGTGGATAGAAGTCAAAGATTTTGAATGGTCTTCCTGAACAAATAAAACTTTTTTTGCTTTGTATAGGAAATAGCATTGTCCTATGTTAATTTAGAGTCAAGTGCAGTTTTTATTTTAGGCCAGAACCTTCAGTTCAGTGTTTTTTTTTTCTTCAGCGCCTTTGTAATTTACCCGTTGGTAAAAATAAATTGATTGTTTATTAACGTCACTGGGTTTAAAATTCTGTTTTTTTTATATTAAACCTTTACAATTTTCGTTGTATTAAGGAGGTTACATGTATTTGACTGGAAAAATCGATTTTTGGTTTTTTGCATTTTTGAAAGGCTCCAAATATATAACATACATGTTAAAGCGGTTTTCGTAATATTCGCATTGTTTAAGCCGCTACGCGCTTATTAAAGAGCGGGTGTACCGAACACAAACGGAGCATATTAGATGTAATACTATATTCGCTCGGGGCTACTCGGTCGAAATATCATACTTATTGTTTGTTAATGTATATATAGTTGTCTTAATGATTAGAAATGCCACTGCAGTCTGGATCACAAATAAACGACAGAGTAGCTATTTATATTACAATAATATGAAGCAATTAGATCCGAAATAAAACGCACATTTGAAGAAACTGATCTAACAATATTTTTTTTACTTAAAACACACTTTCCCACGCTTTAGAAAAATACTTACCATAAAATGTATAATTTATTGCAGATGCACTTACTTACACTAAATTTCTTAGAAAAGTTGGCTAGAATTAGATGGCAAAGTAACCGCACTACGGATCATCAGAGTAGCACAGGAAAATGGAAGTCGATGCGATGCCTTAAAAGAAATTTTCGCACGATTTCGGATAGGCGACTGAGAAAGACAACTTTTTAAGCAATTTGTGATTTTTAGCCGTACGAAGATGTTACTGTTCAAGAAAAAAAGAGAATGCGTTGGAGATGTACAAAAAAGAATGAGTAGACTTTGAAGAAAGGGCGCTGGTAAACTGACTGACAAAGTTATTAATAATTTAACAATAGTTACTATGACTGGCAATTAGGCAACATCCAGATTCTGCATAAAAAAGTGAAGGCAGCTATTTGGGCTACATTTCATTATAAATGTTCAACCGACGCGATCCACGGCACATTATTGTCCAAAAGGTGTAGACAGCCTGTGTAAGTGGCGCGTTGCAGAAGCCAAGGTTGAGCTTGCTTCATTCATACATGACCCTCTTTTGTAAAAAAAAAAAAAATCAAGATGCTATTAGGCCGATTTATGAAGTTTTTTCTAGAGTGATTTATTGCAAAATGCATTGGAAAAATTGTCAAAACTGAAACGACTCGTTAGTTCATGTGTATAGAGAACTAGCTCCAAAAGATTTGCCCTGCGACCCATAAACAATTCAACTTGCTACCTACATTGCCGCAAATTTATTCAATGAGGTTACTTTTCTGTATTACAAATAATGAATGCGGTGGAAATTGCAGTAGGACTTGATGCCAACATTTTTTTCATCAATTCTGATCGTCAGCGCATACAACGAACAAGTATGTCCTGCGCTGCAAAACTTGCTTGCTGTCTAAAGGAAGCAACAAATTTTGCAAATGCAGAAGTATGAAGAAGAAGAAGGATTAATGTATGGTGCTGGAATAGCTGACTAAGTGAATGTTGAACTATTTGTAAAAAATTTTGCTGAGAAACTTGAACGCGTTTTTCTCGAAACATGATTTTTCAAATCTGCGTAAGTTCTAGTTCTTAAGTGTTCAATATATCAACTTCATTCTTTTGTTTTCTTAAGTAAACAGTTTTTATTGGAGGTTATATCTATAATATACTAAAAATTGCAGTATTCCACATTTTATATACACATAATTACAAAAAAGAAATAGAAAATAATCAAATTAAAGTCCAGGTATCTGCCACATTGTTTGCTTTCGACTTATTTGGTTAAATTTAGGTATAACCTCCAACAAATTTAATATATTTCTAACTCTTCTTTTTATTTTCAATTTCAGATCACTTTTGCGTATGCTAGAGTTTACGCAGTTTGACCGTGTTTTCTGTGCACACTGCTACCTAGATACAAATAGCGAACTTATAGTGGTCTTTCATTAAAAAAATATATTTTTTTATGTCCAAGTTTTATATATTATTAAGAAAAAGCCGTATTTCGTATATCTTTTCCTTTGTCTGAAAAAAAAAGCTCAAAGTTTTTGGACTTTTCCGATGTATATATGTAAACCTCCCTTTAATACTTGCTTGATATTACCAATTCTTTTTATTTTTAAATAAACCTTTATCTCACCTTCTTTTATATCTCATATTAGTGAATCCGCGAAATACGCTTTCATCTTATCGTAATTTCTGGCTTGTCACAATTTCTTTAGCTCAGAAATAACAGTCACCATAGTCCGAGATACACTAAAGAGCTAGTAACGAACAAATGATGCATCGGACGTGTGGAAATTTGCGCATTTCCTGTCTTAACATGTGACATCTTTAAAATAATAACTATACCCATAGAGTTGCCGTCGTGCCAAAGCGCAAAAATGGTCCCTATATTTTAGAAACGAGACTTCTGCCGGCGTAAAACAGATGTCCCGGCAATATTTTACCGAGATTTATTAGTAGCTGTTACGTTTCAATTAGCCGGACATGCGTTCATATTAAATTTAAGTAGAAATAAATTAACAGGAATCGCAGATACACCGACCGAAGACACGCATTATCATTTTAAGCGTTGTTTTTGACTTCTTCTCGATGTAAATGTCTCTAAAGCGCCTCGGAGAGGTAATTAATCTACGCTGGCCGTATATTCATTTCTTATCGTTGCTCGTGGCGTTTAGAAGTATTTTTAGCAGGTGGACTCTTCATTAATAATTCATACGGAGTTGATTAGACGCGCAAGACGCAACATTAAACAAGCATAAGAGGCGTTTTATTATCTTTATGGATACGCTAGCGTAATGTTGTCGTTTTGATCATGTTATGTTTATATAAATCGCGGTTTAAGATGATATCCTTGTTAATGTAATCGCTAAGCCATGAAAACTACCTTTTTTTTTCTCTAGCATTTGGGATTTACATTTATTATTGATACAACACGATCAATTAAACAATATTGTAGAGAAAATATTGTGCAGTAACTAGCATAATTATGTAGGCTTATCACAGATTTGTGTTAATTATTACATGTCGTTTTCACAAATAATACTGTAAAATTGTGGTTAAACTTTTGTTGTACACCGAGAGAAAAAAAAGTGTTGTATTAACTATACAGGGTTGGGATAAAGTATGGAACCAAGCAAATAACTTTAAAACAGAGAGGATGATGTTGACGAAACATTGCAAATAAGTGTAAGGAAATATAATACATCTGATGTTGGTTTTGTTGTTGTGACTGTACTTCCGGTTCAACCGGAAGTTGCCTCTATTTTTTTTTATTTAAATGGAACACCCTGTATATTTTTGCAGATTATAATAGACCTTGTTTTTGCGAATTCGACCATACTGGTTTTAGCACCATTATCTGTAAATAATGGAGAGATAATTAGTTGGGCAAAATGTCAGCGGGGATGATACAATAAGTCCATAGACGTCGGTTGCAACCCGAAGCTTTGCGCAGCAACAAACAAACAAAAGGTATTATCATCTAGTAGGTAACTGTTGACAAACTGTCAAGTTTATTTAATTCACGTCCATCAAATTACTAATTGTACGGATGAAAATGGTGCATTTTAATGAAAGAGAGCGTATTGAAATTTTAATGATGACCGGGTTTGGCGATCGCGTTAGAACTCATGAAGAAGTGTGTCGCCTTTTTAATGATTTGCATCCCGAAAGAACTCCTATAACACGTTCAGCTGTCACTAAACACTAAAACGTTTTAGTATGACTGAACGGTTAAAAATTCGCCAAAAACAGCAACCACAGACGCGCAAACTAACGCAGTTGTTAGGGAAAACATTGCTATTGAATTAGAAGAATCACCTCAAACTTCTACTACAACTTTAGCACTAAACCATGGCATCAGTCGTCGTTCTGTAGGAAAAATTTTGAAGAGAGAAAAGTTCCATCCGTATAAAATACACCTACTTCAAGAACTGTCAGATGATGATTTTGACCGACGCCTGGAGTTTTGCGAAAGAATGATGAAAATTTTGCATCTAATATGGTATTTTCTGACGAAGCAACTTTCTGTTTGAATGGAACAGTCAATCGCCATAATTCCAGGTACTGGTCCAATGTGAATCCTCACTGGATCCATGAAGCCCATACTCAATATCCTCAAAAGTTGAATGTCTAGATAGGAATTGTTGAAAACAGGCTTATAGGCCCATTTTTTATAGAAGAAAACTTAAGCGGGGAAAAGTATTTGGATCTACTGAGAAACCACATTATTTCTGCACTTCAACACAATGGGGAGTTGCCTCAAAGTTTTTGGTTTCAACGGAATCGAGCGCCTCCCTTTTTTGGATGTTATTTTCCCAAATCGATGGATTGGACGTAGAGGATTCATAGAGTGGCCTGCACGTTCTCCAGACTTTAGTCCATTAGGGATTTTCTGTGGGGTTTTCCCAAATCTCGTGTTTACGTTAGGCGACCAACTGCTTTGCAGGAGTTGAGGCAAAAAATAGTCGACGAATGTGATTTAATCCTTAGAGAAGTTTTGGAAAAGGTAACTCAGGAATTTCGTAGAACACTTGCATATTGTCAGGAAGTAAACGGCGAGCATTTTGAACATTTTAAATGAGTTCATTTATAAGATGACTACCATTTTGGTAATAATTTACGATAAATAAAATTAATTGTTCAGTAAATGTGAAGTGTTTTATCTCTTCATTATTTACAGATAATGGTGCTAAAACCAGTATGGTCGAATTCGCAAAAAACAGCGTCTATTATAATTTCGAAAACATACAGGGTGTTCCATTTAAATAAAAAAAATAAAGAGAACTTCCGGTTGAATCGCAAGTACAGTCACAACAATAAAATCTAAATTAGATATATTATATTTCGTGACACTTATTTGCAAAGTTTCATCAACAGCATCCTCTCCGTTTTAAAATTATTTGCTTGGTTCCATACTTTATCCCAACCCTGTATATATTAACTATTAACTGATATTTTAGTGTTAATGAAATACGTAAAAATGGTTAATTTGCGTTAGTTAACTGAATAATAATAAATGTTATAAGAAACAGACTACGCGTGATTCTTTGAACATGTACTTAATTTTCTATTAACAACTTGTACCTGCTAATTGAATAATACAACAACATTATCCCATCACAGTTACTTGTTGTAGATACACGAAGTAATAATTGTCTCTATAATTTTATAATATTGGTTTAGCACTGATACAGTGTTATTTCAATGACTAATAATTTTTGTTAAACATTTCTATAAAATGTTGATTCAAACCTTATATTGTTTCATTTGCATGTAATTCAACACTTTTAGGTGGTTATACGAAAAAGATTTTCTTGTTAGTGGAACCATTTTCGATTTTGCTTAAAATCACGTTAATGATCGGGCGAGATTTTAATTTCATCGATGGACCCATCGATTACTGTATCATTAATGTAATAAACAGAGATACACTGTAATCGATGGATCTATCGATGAAATTAAAAATCCGCCCGCACATTCAGCAATTAGGCAATATATTGCCTAATTACGAAGACTATAGTAGGTAATAGAAAGAACACATTAAAATCAATGGATTGTAATCTCATTGGAAATTATCACTATTAAAGGCACACACAATGTAAATTACGTAATATTTTTCGTACTGAACTAATTAACTTCAGGTAAAGTCAACACCAAAAAACGTTTTACAATGAGAAATATATTCAAAATACATATATCAAACATTTACGGTATTATACTAAACTTATATTAGCTTAATCACATAACTAAAAAAATTATAAAAATTTTATTCATACATTTGAAAGGAAATTACAATTAGCGTTTCATAATAAATCATTAATAACAACATCCGTTTTTGGGATATTTGCAATTTTGTTGATTTTTTGACGTTTGCGCTGTTTCAAGTGAAATTAAATAGCTGATGAGGTATCAGATATTTAAATATTTTTTTCCTAGAGCACTTTGTATATTATTTTTTAGAATGATGCGTTATCTTTTTTTGCATTATTTGGTTTCCATACCTTAGGTATTTATCATTGGAAGTTTTCGAGTTATTAGAAAATTTTATGTAATTGTAATTATAAAATATTAATAAGCCATAATTATTATGCGACAGCAAATTACATGTTAATATTTTTACCTGCTTATTAAATACATCGAAAATAAGTCGAATTAAAAAAAAAAAACTAAGAAACTGTTATTCTGAAAGAACATTTATATTGGACATTTTCGAAGACTTTTAATAGTTTGTTCCTGATTTATGTTATCCGCCCGTATGGCTTAATACCTAGTTTAATACAAAAAGCCAAAAGGCTGCATGTTGCAAGACTCCATGTCAGACGGGTCCCCTACAAAGAAAATACCTGGTCTAGTAAGTGAACAATATTTGAAATATTGTGGGTGTATTTAGGATATCTGCTTTAATTTCCCTTTGTATTTTTTTTTTTTTTGAGGCTTTTAATCATTGCAAATAATTGTAGGTATCTAATCATTGTTACATTCTTCTTGAATATAGAATAAGTTTAAATTGTTATTTGTATATGTCTTATTTCTTTCGATTTACAATATTTTATTTGTTAGAAGAAAATGTGTGAAGGAGTTGACAGCATTAGGACTTACTATAAAAGATATGACTTGTTAATACTGCAAAGGCTTATCACTGCGCAATGTAGTAAATTACCAACAATGGATATCACTTGTTTGTTAGCACCTCTCATGGCTTACTAATATCTAATTCGTCGTTATCTATGACTAGAAGACATTACTATTAGTAAGAAACTAATGAACGTTAAATATCTGAAACATAAATATTTAGCTAAGTTAGGCAAATAATGTACAGAGTATTTTGTAGTAAAAAATTCATTTTATTTGGTTGAAACTTGGAATTTAGGCATATTTTTAGCATTTTTTTTTTGCAGGAAATGCTAATACTTCAAAAACTATTAAAAATAGGTATACCAAACCCTAATATCAATCGATGTAGAATTTTACGCTGCATTCAATGCTGTAGTAAAAAATACCATGTTCCATTTAAAATAAAACAGTTTTGTTAGCTTAAAAGTATCTACATTGGAGGCGCGTTTTTTGAACATCCTGTATGTGATTCAGTGATTATTGTTATAAACACCTTATAACTACCGTCCTTGTATTTACATCGACTTTAGTAGAACCACTAAATATCTGCTATCTCATGAAATTTGATTTATTTGAAAGATGCAAATGTTAAAAATCAACGAAAATTGAAATATTCTCAAAAACGGCGAGTTTTAGGGATACCCTTCATATAAACTAGTTGGAAATCACTGGCCAAATTCATTAGACCGATAAAAAATATACCATTCCATTTAAAATAAGAAAGTTGATATCAACACCCTGTATACCGAAAGTGCTCTAAAGTTGAAAATATATCATAGTAGCCATGGACTATTTTGCAAGTTTCAAATCAGTTTTCTACTAGAAGTTCAAAAAAATTTTGATGTCCCAGTTCGGTGGACACTGTATTTACTCGAATCAAAATGTATTAGTTAATTACCAAGAATTTGTAATTTTTCATTGAAGTAATATTTTTTAAACGTGCGTTTACTTGACTGGAAGGAAAACTTACTTGAATCAAGAAAGTACTTCTACGTGTGTGTACTCAACTTTGATAATGCCACGATCTATAGCAACTTGAGACGATTCTAGCATAAACGACTGGAAATTTACTATTCGCAGTAAAATATGTGTCATTGCGTAAATTTTATCAGATGCGTCGGTGTATGGATTAGACTGAATTTATTGGCAACATAGTGGTATAGATATTATCTTATAGGATAATATATACTTTCTTCCGCCTGCATAATATTCCATGCACGTTCTCTTTTCTACTTTGTTCGCTCCGTACTGTATCATAATATTCGTGTAAGCTTACCTGCAAGTTTACCACTAAATGTGTAGTGGTTTTAGTGATGCGCATATAGTAGAACGCTGCACGGCAGTTGACGAGGTAAATTATGCGTTTCGCCTACAGGCATTAATGTCGCTATGTGGATATTATATACGAAAATCTGTAATATCGTAGTTTATCTTCAGAGCGGCTGTAATTGAGGATGGGTTCGCTTGCTTGAGGTGATTATGAAGAGGAGAATATTTTAAAGTTGAATGTAGTAGTAGTTATGATCGCTTCGTGTGAAAATCCTTACGGAAACGATTGGTATTTTTAGATAAGAGAAAAATGTATTGTAATTTGATTATAAATTGTTATATTAAAGACTTTGTGAGATCAAGATCTTGTTTTTTCTGTTCCCTTTATATACTATCACACAGAGTCAAATTATGGACGTTATGAATAAATAAATTCTTTATACATTAAATTTAATTGGTTTTACTTAAAATTTTAGCTTTTTCTATTGATAATTGAGGTGATGATAGATTTGGATGATTCCATCTGAAGGCATTGTCGTCTCTCGGCTGTAATCAGACTGTTTCATTAAACATGATTACAGAATGTATGTAAAATTTCAGCAGTGTGGTGTGCAACGGCTCAATGATAAGGAAGAACAATTAGGTTAGGCTCAAATTTTCCCACGATGATCAAATCTGGGAGAATGCATCGAGATGACAATTCACCAATCAAGGTTACCTAAAGCCGAAATTACATAGATATTTTTAAAAATATATTTTATAAAATTTTTCGTGAGGTTTTGAATATATTTTCATATTTTTTTTAAATATAGATAAAATATTAATTAAATATTTTATTCCAATTTTAAAATTAATATAAGCGCAATAGTTTTTCTAAAAAATTTGTAAAATATTATTTATATGAAAATTGAGATTTTTTATGCAATCTATTTAATTTTCAAAATGAACTAAAATTGTTATTGGTTATTAGAATGTATAACGTTGATAACGAAAAGTTAAACATACCTAGAGTTGTCAAAAGCAAGAACTTGTTTTTCGCACTCACCATACAAGTTAATAATCAACAATTCTGCATCTTTTAAGCATACTGAAGGTTTATCAAATTAATCACTATTTTTTAATGTTGTGTTCTAAATAAGAAACAAACTATTTATTATCATTTTATTTGAATAAGTCAATAAAAATGAAAAAATACTCATTTTTAAGTCTAGCCTTGGCTGGTGCATGTACAACCCTATGGCTTTTTTCATATCTTCGGTAGGGCGCTCTCATGCGTTTCTTGTGGCCTCTAAAACAATGCCAATTGTATTAGATCATACCATGAATAAAATCATCGTACAACATTATCAACACCTTACTAATAAATTTGAGCATTTACAATAATTGGAGTGGTAGCTACATTCTAATACTTACGATACTTATTTTACTTTATTTCATAATATTTGAAAACATTCTACGTACAAACACAATAAACAACCCAACGTAGTCTAACCTCTATTTGAGGTTATGACGCTTATCTACGAGATGAATCTCTTAAGCAGAATCAACTAGCGAATTATCTGGTAGATGCAGTACATATATGACGCATAAAAATCCTATAATTATATTATTAAAACGATTTCTGTACATAGCGATATGAGCATTCCAATTATCTTATAAATGCCATGACATGTTCAAAAGTTTTGCTACCTCGTAGTCACCACAAAAACTAAAAACACACCCGCAACAATTAATTACACAGTTAACTCTAATCTGCACTAATCGTATACTATTATGAACTATAACATGTAACGGACAAACGAATGAAAACATTGATGATACGCACGTGCGCGTATGCATCCTATGTACCTAATCCATAGACGCATAAACAATACTAAATCATATAACACCGGCACCGTAATGAATAGAGGTGTTGTGTTGACGTTCGCAACTTACAAATATTACAAATAATATAATACAAAACGTAGGTATATTAATAGAAAAGTTACAGTGCTCAACTTAGATACTAATTAAATCATATTAGATATATATTATCTAATTTAATCATTAAACTATCATTATAAATAGGTACATACTACTTAATATGTATGCATATTTTACCCATTTTATATTATTCGTCCTAAACACCAAATGTACAAAAGCAAAAATTCAATCTTTTTTTTATATGAAATAAATATTTACAGAAATACAAAGCAAAATATTCTTGCAGAGTTATGAAAAATATATATAATATGAAAACATTTGCAATAAAATATTATTAATGCTACATAACATATATATTTTTTAAATGTTTTCCTAATATATTTTCTATAATATATTTTATGCATATTATATTAATATAACTAATATTCAAGAAGATTAAATTTTTTAAATATTTATAAAATATGAAATAAATATAGTTGGTCACTGGGGTAGTTAACTGTTCTACAATTGTTGGTTTTTTGAGAACAATTTTTTTTCTTCTGTGCATCATCGTATAGCTGCAATATTAACAAAGTTAGCAATAGTGCTCCGATAACTTTAAACAACCTGTATAATCGAATTTACTTAGAACTACAAAATATGGACAACAAAATTATTTATTTCGATGACATAAAACTTTGCCGATATAGAAAGAAATAATTTAATTGCGTCATTGAACGAATTTTGCCTGACTCAACTAAATCGATGTTTCCGTGTGTGTGTGAATTGGAAACAATTTTGTGTCATTCTCAGAAGATCTCAAAAGGATGTTTCTTATCCAAAGTAAGAATTGGAATTTTCTGCTAAATTTTTCGGTACAAAACCACCTAATACAATCGCAACAAATTACTTATGTACGTTGCCCGGCTAGATCAGTTACGATTCGCAATGCATGTCCAGATATGCCGATACAATAAAATTTAGACCATTTAAGTCCAACAATGGGCCACCGTTTATCCAATACCGGCACTATTGAGTACGTTTGTAGTTATTATATTGGCGACAATGCCCCATTACGGGATAATCCCCGGCCAAGACGTAATAGATACTACCGTAGGCCCCCCTGGTTCGGAACACACACAAAAGCGCGCAGAAATTTCGGTTTCCAGTTACTATTCTTCTGAAATTACGGTTTAAAGATGCGTAAAAGTAGTGGCGATTGTTTTGGAATCCTTAGGCGAATGATGTTCGTCCAGTTGGAATAATTTCTCTAATCTTGTTTTTGCCATATAGAGATTAGAATGGCCCTACGGTCGTAGCGCAACGTGTTCTGTTGATAACAAAAGGTGCCGACTTGAGTTTCGAGTTGTAGAAATAGAAATAAATGCTTATACACCCGTTGTCTAAGAGATAGAAAATTGAATCTATACGGGTTGTGTCGAATCGTATATTTCCGCTTTGTTCAAGCGTTTAATTGCAAAGGAGTCCTTTTGTGAATCTCCAGTGCGAAATGATATGCTCGTACACACAAAAAAAAAATCGTACGCCTCTTCGATAATAAAAGACCTCTTATACAGAACAAAAGATATGGAGTAAATCTTATACGAAGCAAGCTTCATGCTAAAAGGATTAAATGGGTCATTTCCTTAACAGCAAATTCGGTATCGCCCTATACCCAGTAGTTTTCTTAACCCTAGTCCTACCAACGTTTTATCGTAACGTGTCCTACCAAGGTGTGCCTCACAGGCACACATCTATTTGTACACATTGTTGATGTAAATAATAGCAAAATATGCTTATTTATTTCATGTAGTAGGTATACAGTAAGATTAAAACATATAAAGAAAGAATATTGTGTGTCAGAAGATATAATTTAAAAAATAGTACAAGATAGTAAAATATTTGAAAGTTATTTATGTAGTTTGCAATTTGTCACGTGAGTATTTTCTCTGAATGTTCACCACAAACCGTTTGCTTACACTTATCACATAACTGTGTTGACATTCTGCTTTTCTTTGATGGGCAATATAGCACCGTTTTCGTTTCTTACTTCTCGAGCCGAAGACTCCCCTGTGGTTGGTACTTGATTCAACGCAGTTGTATCAATGAAGTATGCTTTTTTAGCAAGCCACTCAAACTACGACGGTCTAATTTGCCCAGTACTAATTCTGTTGTAATTTCTCGTAAGAAAATTTTGCGAAGTCTTCGTTTTTTTGGAATATGCCAGTCAGGATGGATATTTCTCCAAATGACAAATGAAGCTACTCCACACACATCAATTATATTGAAAAATAGACTAAAGGCCACCTATTAGTTTTGCGTTTCACTGAATATGTATGTACCATCTGATCAAGTGTATCCACCCCTCCTTTCGTGGAATTGTAGTTACTTATTGATTTCAGATTATTTTTATTTTCCTCATCAATGGTGGAAGTCGTTGTGCATTGTAGATAATAATATGACACAGCGATTTTTCTAGGTACATAAGATACCAAAGTCATTCTCTTCTGAAAACCAAACAAGTTGCTTTCAATATTCCGTCGCCTGTGGGGTAAAAAATTTGGGTGGTATGCAGCGCTTATTTTTTCTGAGCGTTCCTACACAAGTTAGGCCTTTGGTAAGCAAACTGGATGCAAGCTCGTAGCTTGGTGAAGAAGTTGTCGAATCTAATATTCCTTTTATTCTCAGAAAGGTTCCACACAAGGTCTTTCAACCACCTTTTGCGCTAAGTTTTCTGCTCTGTTGAGACCTTCTTTTCCTAAGTACGGGTATACCACGTAACGGATAACTTAGTTCCACTATCGCATATCCATCAAATTTTCATACCGTACTTATCTGGCTTGCTTGGCAGGTACTGTCGGAAAGATACACGACCTCTAAAAGGCACCAGTTGTTCATCGATGGTTAGATTACTGCCAGGAAGATAATATTTCAGCAAGTTTGTATTAACACGGTCCCACAGGTCTCTATTGGTGCCAACTTGTCCTTTTGCCTTCGGAGGTTCTGGTCGCTTTATCGTCAAAACGAATAAATCTTAGTAATTGAATAAATCTATTTTCGTGACATACACGGCTCGATAAACAGGATTTCCATATAAAGGATTTCATAGCTCATTATATCCACCATTCCTTGTTTATTTCTTCCAGCAGTAATCAAAGCCCAAGAAAGCACGGATTTCAACGTCATCAACTGGTTCCACAAATCGCGAAGAATACGAACAGCCTCCTTATTAGTTTGAAAGTAACCACAATACCAATAACCGTATCATCAAAAAACAAATTGAATGCGTCAAGGGAGTTCAACATGCACTCCAGGTGGAAGTTTCACTTTGTTCAAAGCTGTTGTAATTATGTGTGTGCACGTGTTTTTCCCTTGGCAATCGGCGTGGCATTCCACTCGGTACCATCTTTTCCATTAAAAGTTTGCGAATGGGCGGGCGGTTCATCATTAGCATCACTATCGTCACTTCCTTCTTGTTCATCGCTTTCTTCATCGCCAGTTTCTTGATAATCCGTTTCACTAGAAGAGGTTTCGTCATTTGGCTCTTCTTATCTTCACCATCATTTACATTCCTCTCCCAAATCCTCATCACTTTCGTACAATGCATCGAGCAACTCCTTTTCAGTTAGTGGCCGGCGTCGGTCAGTCAATTCAATCGGTCATACTTTCTGCATAAATTTCAAAACCAAAATAAGATTAAAACAACAAATCTTTTTTACTGGGGTCAATCAAAACTTTATTTGCTTAACCTGGTCTATACTATACTCTCCACTAGTGTAAAGAAATAAATTAACCAATAGAACCTAAACGGTCATTGCTTTCGTTAGGAAAGTCACAAATACATTGATAGCAATGCAGTTTGTAAGCTGACTGTTTTCAGCAAAACGCATTTAGGAATTCCCCTTCATATGCAACTGGAAGTTCTTACATACAAGGGAAAGTCCCGAAATATAAAGCATTATCTTATTACGGAGAATTTATCCACTACCTAGTTTTAAATAAACTTAGCAATGCATTTTATAGTTATAATAACAGTATGTGCCTCAAAAGGCACACCTTGTAGACGTGTCGGTAAATTATGTTTAATTTTTTTAGTAAAATAGAAAAATATTTTAAAATTTTTTATGTCATTCTGTGTTAAATAGTTTATTTTGAGAATACAAAAATCCTCCAGTCTGTGGGCAGTTAACTTACAAAGTTCCAGCAATTTCAAAATCAATTGTGCCCAAAAGCCACACTTGGTAGGTTTAGGTTAAGTACTTATCTTTAGATTACATGGAACTTACCCCGCTCGCGTAGTGACTATAGTGCGTTGTTAACACAGCATAAACTTTTATAGCTTATCAGATAGGCGGACAGATTATAGTGGTAGATTTATGTCTAATTTATATTGAAGAGTGGTTGATTCGGCATCTCTGCTAGCTTATGTTAATTTTAATGTTCCGCGCGCACACCCGTTCTACTGATTACTTACGTCTTCCGACTGCTAACACCAATGTCCTAGTTAAGTCCCCGGTATTTCATATGATGAAAAATTTTAACAAATTGTATGATTAGTACGTTTTTGCATTACCTTATTTTTAGTTGTATCTACCTTAGTTCTTTGTAATTATAGTTTTTTCAAAAGATATGTACATTGCCGTTGGCCACTTAATTCTTGTAAGATTATGATTATATTTTATATTTATATGATCTGTCCATGTTTACTTTTCTTATTGAGACATGATTTTATTTTGTTAGGCAACCATTCTTACTCTTACGTTAATGTATACACAGTTTAGTTTATTGTTCCTGTAAAGTTAGTGTACTACTGTTGGACAAATATAGTTTATTATTATTATTATTATTATTATTATTATTATTATTATTATTATTATTCAATAACACGGCGCTGAAACGTCCCGGCGCTGAAATGTCCTGGCGCTGAAACGGCGGCGATGAAACGTAGTAGACCGCAGATTTTGATAGCATATGTTAGTAACGGCGTCTTTTAATCTGTAACTATGTGCACGAATTAACTTTAGAGTTACTGAACAAGTAAGAATGACGTAACAACGTACCGAAATGGTTGCTACTGGATATAATTCGAGAGGGATTGCACTGTGATAGCTCCCTTATCTGAATTGTGTCGTAATGTTATTTTGCGTCATCGCTGACACCGTGTGTTCTTTTTTTTATTCAACGGTTTAGATCGTCTCGTTCAGGATCGTGTGTTAGTCAGTCTGCCTATGATTTATTCCGATGTGGAAGCGGGCTTCGTGACGCCGCGACTCCGAGAGTCCGCGGCTCTGTTCGTTTTAAAGCGTACGCACGGGTGGTCCTGTCTTGGAGACGTCCGAGTGAGGGGCAGTTGGCTGCCTTGACGGCAGCGTGGATAAGTTCTTCGGTACCAACGCGCTCCGTGTCTCTGCCGCGAGGACGTTACAGATACGTCAGAGACAATAGAGAAAGCTGCGATTGCATGAGGAATGCGCGTAATAGATTCGCCAGGTTTAAAAGATTTCAAGGGAAATCATAATCAGTATACAGGGTTCTTCACGGAAGTGGCTAATTAGTTGCACCCTATCGGGAGTATTTCGACCCGTAGAGAACGAATATCGCATCGAAAATCCGATAACTCTAAAGGGAAGCGAAATAATCGCGATTTATTGCAAAAATTGCGAAAAAATGAACCAATACCCCCCCTTTGGATTATTTCAAGTATTTTTATAACGCCAAATTCAGTTCAATTGCACCCTATCGGGAGTATTTCGACCCGTAGAGAACGAATATCGCATCGAAAATCCGATAACTCTAAAGGGAAGCGAAATAATCGCGATTTATTGCAAAAAATTGCGAAAAAATGAACCAATACCCCCCTTTGAGTATTTCAACGTATTTTATAACGCCAAATTCAGTTTCAATTGCCACCCTGATCGGGAGTATTTCGACCCGTAGAGAACGAATATCGCATCGAAAATCCGATAACTTGAAAGCGAATCTCGACGTTTAGGCTATTTTCAGCGATTTTGCTTAAATTTCCATCTAAAATTCCGGTTTTTTTGCCCATATCTCCGGAACGGAGACCGCTAGCGCCACGGCGCTTTCAAATATGTGAATCCTCGGTCGAAATACGCGTCCGCACGTATATAATGACGTTAGGTTGCGGCGCCTTCGTTCGGCCCGGAAATAGCAGGTATATGTGCCTGGTAAGAAATAAGGCCCAAGAAACGCTGTTTTTTTTCGTCTCTTTCAACATAACTCCGGAACGGCAGTAGCTAGGGCGTTCTGCTTTGGTCTCAAAAGATCCGGCGCGACCAGGGAACATGCTGGACGCCGCTAGAACCGAATCGGAACGGTAGTTCGCTCGCAAATTAAGAATTTTAGGTCGAAAATTAAGGGAAATTTAACGATTTTTACACATTTTTTGCGCAATATCTCGAGAACGGTTAGGAGATATCGAGTTTCCGGTTTTCTGCGTTCGATTCCCGATAAATTGCGCGTCTGATGGACTACACGAAAAGGCTCTAGCGGCGATTTTCATCTTCAAAACTTAACCTCAAATATCTTCCGGAAACGGTTAGAGATATCGATCGCGCTTTTTCACCATTCGATTCGCCGTCAAAATGCGGGTCTGATGGATCGTATTAGAAGGCTCTAGCGTGCGTTTTAATTTTTCAAAACTTTGACTCAAATATCTCGCAAACGGGCTAGAGATATCGAAGCGCGCTCCTCGCCATTCGATTTCCCGTGCGGAAGGCGCTTCTAGAGGTCACCTTGCGGTCGTTTTCAAGTTTCAAACTTTGAACGCCATATCTCGAGAACGGTAATAGCTGGAGGACGCGCGCGGAGCCGTTCGATTCCGCTCGAGACACGCTTCTTTTGACTATAATATTTGTGGGCTATCCCGACGTTTAGGCTATTTTTCAGCGTTTTTGCTTAATTTTGTCCATCAAAATTTCGGTTTTTTTGCCCATATCTCCGGAACGGAGACCGCTAGCGCCACGGCGCTTTCAAATATGGGAATCCTCGTCGAAATACGCGTCCGACAGTATATAATACGTTAGGGTTGCGGCGCCTTCGTTCGGGCCCGAAATAGCAGGTATATGCCTGGGTAAGAAATAAGGCCCAGAAACGCGTGTTTTGTTTCGTTCTTTCAACATCGAACTCCGGAACGGCAGTAGCTAGGGGGCGTTCAGCTTGGTCTCAAAAGATCCGGCGCGACCAGGGGAACATGCTGGATGCCGCTAGAACCGAATACGGAAACGGTAGTTCGCTCGCCAAATTAAGAATTTTAGTCGACAAAATAAGAAATTTATAACGATTTTTACACATTTTTGGGAATATCTCGCAGAACGGTTAGAGATATCGAGTTCCGGTTTTCTGCGTTCGATTCCCCGATAAAATGCGCGTCTGATGGACTACACGAAAAGCCTTAGCGGCGATTTTCATCTTCAAAACTTTTACCTCAAATATCTCGGAAACGGTTAGAGATATCGGATCGCGCCTTTTTCACCATTCGATTCGCCGTCAAAATGCGCGTCTGATGGATCGTATTAGAAGGCTCTAGCGTCGTTTTAATTTTTCAAACTTTGACCTCAAATATCTCGGAAACGGGTTAGAGATATCGGAGCGCGCTCCTCGCCATTCGATTCCCCGTCGGAAGGCGCTTCTAGAGCGTCACCTTGCGGTCGTTTTCAAGTTTCAAACTGTTGAACGCCCATATCTCGAGAACCGGTATATAGCTGGAAGGACGCGCGCGGCGGCCGTTCGATTCCGCTCGAGGAGACGCTTCTTTTACCTATAATATGTTGGGACTATCCCGACGTTTAGGCTATTTTTCAGCGATTTTTGCTTAAATTTTCCATCAAAATTCCGTTTTTTGCCATATCTCCGGAACGGAGACCGCTAGCGCCAGGCGCTTTCAGAATATTGAATCCTCGTCGAAAATACGCGTCCGACAGTATATAATACGTTAGGGTTGCGGCGCCTTCGTTCGGCCCGAAATAGCAGGTTATATGTCCTGTGGTTAAGAAATAAGGCCCAAGAAACGCGTGTGTTTTTTTCGTCTCTTCAACATAACTCCGGAACGGCAGTAGCTAGGGGCGTTCAGCTTGGTCTCAAAAGATCCGGCGCGACCAGGGGAACATGCTGGACGCCGCGTAGAACCGAATCGGAACGGTAGTTCGCTCGCAAAATTACGAATTTTAGGGTCGAAAAATAAGGAAATTTAACGATTTTTACACAATTTTTGCGAATATCTCGAGAAACGGTTAGAGATATCGAGTTCCGTTTTACTGCGTTCGATTCCCCGATAAAATGCGCGTCTGATGGACTACACGAAAAGGCTCTAGCGGCGATTTATCATCTTCAAAAACTTTACCTCAAATATCTCGGAAACGGTTTAGAGATATCGGATCGCGCTTTTTCACCATTCGATTCGCCGTCAAAATGCGCGTCTGATGGATCGTATTAGAAGGCTCTAGCGTCGTTTTAATTTTTCAAAACTTTGACCTCAAATATCTCGGAAACGGGTAGAGATATCGAAAGCGCGCTCCTCGCCATTCGATTCCCCGTCGGAAGGCGCTTTCTAGAGGTCACCTTGCGGTCGTTTCTAAGTTTCAAACTTTGAACGCCCATACTCGGAGAACGTAATAGCTGGAAGGACGCGCGCGGCGCCGTTCGATTCCGCTCGAGGAGACGCTTCTTTTGACCTATAATATGTTGGGCTATCCCGAACGCTTTAGGCTATTTTTCAGCGATTTTGCTTAAATTTTCCATCAAAAAATTCCGTTTTTTTGCCCATATTTCCCGGAACGGGACCCGCTAGCGCCACGGGCGCTTTCAAATATGGAATCCTCGTCGAAATACGCGTCCGACAGTTTATAATACGTTAGGGTTGCGGTCGCTTCGTTCGGCCGAAATTAGCGTTATATGTGCCTGGGTAAGAAATAAGGCCAAGAAACGCGTGTTTTTTTCGTCTCTTCAACATAACTCCGGAACGGCAGTAGCTAGGGCGTTCAGCTTGGTCTCAAAAAATCCGTGCGCGACCAGGGAACATTTGCTGACGCGCTAGAACCGAATCGAACGGTAGTTCGCTCGCAAATTAAAATTTTAGGGTGCAAAATAAGGAAATTTAACGATTTTTACACATTTTTGCGAATCATCTCGAGAAACGGTGTAGAGATATCGAGTTCCGGTTTTCTGCGTTCGATTCCCCGATAAAATGCCGCAGTCTGATGAGACTACACGAAAAGGCTCTGGCGGCGATTTTCATCTTCAAAACTTTAACCTCAAATATCTCGGAAACGGTTAGAGATATCGGATCGCGCTTTTTCACCATTCGATTCGCCCGTCAAAATGCGCGTCTGATGGATCGTATTTAGAAGGCTCTAGCGTCGTTTTAATTTTTCGAAAACTTTGACCTCAAATATCTCGGAAACGGGTAGAGATATCGAAGCGCGCTCCTCGCCATTCGATTCCCCGTCGGAAGGCGCTTCTAGAGCGTCACCTTGCGGGTCAGTTTCAAGTTTCAAACTTTGAACGCCCATATCTCGAGAACGGTAATAGCTGGAAGGACGCGCGCGGCGCCGTTCGATTCGCTCGAGGAGACGCTTCTTTTGACCTATAATATGTTGGGTGCTATCCCGACGTTTAGGCTATTTTTTTCAGCGATTTTGCTTAAATTTTCCATCAAAATTCCGGTTTTTGCCATATCTCCGGAACGGAGACCGCTAGCGCCACGGCGCTTTCAAATATGGATCCTCGTCGAAAATACGCGTCGACAGTATATAAACGTTGGGTTGCGGCGCCTTCGTATCGGCCCGACATAGCAGGTATATGTGCCTGAGGTAAGAAATAGGCCCAAGAAAACGCGTGTTTTTTTCGTCTCTTCAAACATAACTCCGGAACGGCAGTACTCAGGGCGTTCAGCTTGGTCTCAAAGATTCCGGCGCGACCAGGGGAACATTGCTGACGCCGCTAGAACCAATCGCGAACGGTAGTTCGCTCGCAAATTAAGAATTTTAGGTCGAAAAATAAGGAAATTTAACGATTTTTACACATTTTGCGAATATCTCGAGAACGGTTAGAGATATCGAGTTCCGGTTTTCTCTGCGTTCGATTCCCGATGAAATGCGCGTCTGATGGACTACACGAAAAGGCTCTAGCGGCGATTTTCATCTTCAAAAACTTTAACCTCAAATATCTCGGAAACGGTTAGAGATATCGGATTCGCGCTTTTCACCATTCGATTCGCCGTCAAAATGCGCGTCTGATGGATCGTATTAGAAGGCTCTAGCGTCGTTTTAATTTTTCAAAACTTTGACCTCAAATATCTCGGAAACGGGTAGAGATATCGAAGCGCGCTCCTCGCCATTTCGATTCCCGTCGGAAGGGCGCTTCTAGAGGTCTACCTTGCGGTCGTTTTCAAGTTTCAAACTTTGAACGCCCATATCTCGAGAACGTGTAATACTGGAGGACGCGCGCGCCGCGCCGTTCGATTCCGCTCGAGGAGACGCTGCTTTTGACCTATAATATGTTGGGACTATCCCGACGTTTAGGCTATTTTTCAGCGATTTTTGCTTAAATTTTCCATCCAAATTCCCGTTTTTTGCCCATATTCTCCGGACCGGAGACCGCTAGCGCCACGGGCTTTCAAATATGTAATCCTCGTCGAAATACGCGTCCACAGTATATAATACGTTAGGGGCGGCGCCTTCGTTCGGCCCGAAATAGCAGTATATGGTTCCTGGGTAGAAATAAGCCAAGAAACGCGTGTTTTTTCGTCTCTTCAACATAACTCCGGAACGGCAGTAGCTCAGGGCGTTCAGCTTGGTATCAAAAGATCCGGCGCGACCAGGCGGGAACATGCTGGACGCCGCTAACCGAATCGGAACGGTAGTTCGCTCGCAAATTAAGAATTTTAGGTCGAAAAAATAGGGAAATTTTAACGATTTTACACATTTTTGCGAATATCTCGAGAACGGTTAGAGATATCGGAGTTCCGGTTTCTGCGTTCGTTCCCCGATAAAATGCGCGTCTGATGGACTACACGAAAAGGCCTCTAGCGGCGATTTCATCTTCAAAACTTTACCTCAAATATCTCGGAAACGTTAGAGATTATCGGATCGCGCTTTTCACCATTCGATCGCCGTCAAAATGCGCGTCTGATGGATTCGTATTAGAAGGCTTTAGCTCGTTTTAATTTTTCACAACTTGACCTCAAATATCTCGCAAACGTGTGTAGAGATATCGAAGCGCGCTCCTCGCCATTCGATTCCCGTCGGAAGGCGCTTCTAGAGTCACCTGCGGTCGTTTTCAAGTTTCAACTCTTTGAACGCCCATATCTCCGAGAACGTAATGCTGGAAGGACGCGCGCGGAGCCGTCATTTCCGCTCGAGCGGACACGCTTCTTTTGACCTATTAATATGTTGGGCTATCCCGACGTTTAGGCTATTTTTCAGCGATTTTTGCTTAAATGTTCCATCAAAATTCCGGTTTTTTTGCCCATATCTCCGAACGGAGACCGCTAGCGCCACGGCGCTTTCAAATATGGATCCTCGTCGAAATACGCTTCCGACAGTATATAATACGTTAGGGGTTGCGGCGCCTTCGTTCGGCCGAAAATAGCAGGTTATATGTGCTGGGTAAGAAATAAGGCCAAGAAACGCGTGTTTTTTTCGTCTCTTCAACATAACTCCGGAACGGCAGTAGCTTAGGGCGTTCAGCTTGTCTCAAAAGATCCGGCGCGACCAGGGGAACATGCTGGATGCCGCTAGAACCGAATCGGGACGGTCGTTCGCTCGCAAATTAAGAATTTTTGGTCGAAAAATAAGGAAATTAACGTTTTTTGCACATTTTTGCGAATATCTCGAGAACGGTTAGAGATATCGAGTTTCGGTTTTCTGCGTTCGATTCCCCGATAAAAATGCGGTCTGATGACTACACGAAAAGGCTCTAGCGGCGATATTTCATCTTCAAAACTTTAACCTCAAATATTCTCGGAAACGTGTTAGAGATCTCGGATCGCGCTTTTCACATTCGATTCGCCGTCAACAATTGCGCGTCTGATGGATCGTGATTAGAAGGCTTAGCGTCGTTTTAATTTTTTTCAAAACTTTGACCTCAAATATCTCGGCAACGGGTAGAGATATCGAAGCGCGCTCCTCGCCATTCGATTCCCCGTCGGGAAGGCGCTGCCTATGAGGTCACCTTGCGGTCGTTTTCAAGTTTCAAACTTTGAACGCCCATATCTCGAGAACGGTAATAGCTGGAAGGACGCGCGCGTGCGCCGTTCGATTCCGCTCGAGGAGATCGCTTCTTTTGTTCTATAATATGTTTGGGCTATCCCGGTTTAGGCTATTTGTTCGATTTTTGCTTTAAATTTTCCATCAATTCCGGTTTTTTGCCCATATCTCCGGAACGGAGACCGCTAGCGCCACGGCGCTTCAAATATGAATCCTGTCGAAATACGCGTCCGACAGTATATAATACGTAGGGTTGCGGCGCCTTCGTTCGCCCGAAATGCAGTATATGTGCCTGTAAGAAATAGGCCCAAGAAACGCGTGTTTTTTCGTTCTCTTCAATAACTCCGGAACGGCCAGTAGCTAGGGCGTTCACTTGGTCTCAAAGATCCGGCGCGACCAGGGGGAACATGCTGGACGCCGCTAAACCGAATCGAACGTTTATTCGCTCGCAATAGAATTTTAGGTCGAAAAATAAGGAATTTTACGATTTTACCCAATTTTGCGATATCTGAGAACGGTTAGAGATATCGATTCCGGTTTCTGCGTCGATCCCCGATGAATTGCGCGTCTGATGGACTACACGAAAGGCTCTAGCGGCGATTTCATCTTCAAACTTAACCTCAAATATCTCGAAACGGTTAGAGATATCGATCGCGCTTTTCCCATGCGATTCGCCGTCAAAATGCGCGTTTGATGGACGTATTAGAAGCTCTAGCGTCGTTTAATTTTTCAAAACTTGACCTCAAATATCTCGGAAACGGTAGAGATATCGAACGCGCTCCTCGCATTCGATTCCCCGTCGGAAGGCGCTTCAGAGGTCACCTTCGGTGTTTTCAAGTTTCAAACTTTGAACGCCCAATCTCGATAACGGTAATTGCTGGAAGACGCGCGCGGCGCCGTCGATTCGCTCGAGGAGACGCTCTTTTGACTTATAATATGTTGGGCTATCCCGACGTTTAGGCTATTTTTCAGCGATTTTTGCTTAATTTTCCATCAAAATTCCGGTTTGCCCATATCTCCGGAACGGAGACGCTAGCGCCACGGCGCTTCAAATATGGGATTCCTCGTCGAAATTACGCGTCCGACAGTACATAATACTTAGGGTTTGCGGCGCCGTTGTTCGCCCGACATACAGTATATGTGCCTGGTAAGAAATTAAGGCCAAGAAACGGTGTTTTTTTCTTCTTCAACATAACTCCGAACGGCATAGCTAGGGCGTTCAGCTTGGTCTCAAAAGATCCGGCGCGACCAGAACATGTGGAGCCGCTAGAACCGAATCGGACGGAGTTCGCCTGCCAAATAAGAATTTAGGTCAAAAATAAGAATTTAACGATTTTACACATTTTTGCGAATATCTCGAGAACGGTTAAGATATCCGAGTTCCGGTTTCTGCGTTCGATTCCCGATAAAATGCGCGTCTGGACTTACACGAAAAGGCTCTAGCGGCGATTTCATCTTTCAAAACTTTAACCTCAAAATTCTCCGAAAACGGTTAGAGTATCGATCGCGCTTTCACCATTCGATTCGCCGTCAAAATGCGCGTTCTGATGGACGTATTAGAAGGCTCTAGCGTCGTTTTAATTTTTCAAAACCTTTGACCTCAAATATCTCGGGAAACGGGTAGAGATATCGAAGCGCGCTCCTCCCATCGATTCCCGTTCGGAGGCGCTTTAGAGTCACCTTGCGGTCGTTTCAAGTTTCAAACTTTGAACGCCCATATCTCGAGAAACGTTAATACGGGAGGACGCGCGCGGCGCCGTTCGATTCCGCTCGAGGAGCGCTTCTGACTTGATATGTTGGGCTATCCCGACGTTTAGGCTATTTTCAGCATTTTGCTAAATTTCCATCAAAATTCGTTTTTTGCCCATACTCCGGGAACGGAACGCTAGCGCCACGGCGCTTTCAAATATGGAATCCTCGTCGAAATACGCGTCCGACATATATAATACGTTTGGGTTGCGGCGCCTTCGTTCGGCCCGAAATAGGCAGGTATATGTGCCTGGGTAAGAAATAAGGCCCAGAACGCGTGTTTTTTTCGTTCTTCAAATAACTCCGGAACGGCAGTAGCTAGGCGTTCAGCTTGGCTCAAAAGAATCCGCGCGACCAGGGAACATGCTGGACGCGCTAGAACCGATCGGAACGTAGTTCGCCGCAAATAAAATTAGGTCGAAAAATAAGGAAATTTAACGATTTTTACACATTTTTGCAATATCTCGTGAACGGGTTAGGATATCGAGTTTCGTTTTCTGCGTTCGATTCCCCGATAAAATGCGCGTCTGATGGACTACACAAAAGGCTCTAGCGCGATTTTCATCTCAAAACTTTAACTCAATATTCGGAAACGGTAGAATATCGGATCGCGCTTTTCACCATTCGATTCGCCGCAAAATGCGCGTCTGATGGATCGTATTAGAAGGCTCTAGCGTCGTTTTAATTTTTCAAAACTTTGACCTCAAATATCTCGGAACGGGTTAGAGATATCGAAGCGCGCCCTCGCCATTCGATTCCCCGTCGGAAGGCGCTTCTAGAGGTCACCTGCGGTCGTTTTCAAGTTTAACTTTGAACCCCATATCTCAGAACGTAATAGCTAGAGGACGCGCGCGGCGCCGTTCGATTCGCTCGAGGAGACGCTTCTTTACTATAATATGTTGAGCTATCCCGACTTAGGCTATTTTCACGATTTGCTTAATTTTCCATCAAAATTCCGGTTTTTGCCCATATCTCCGGAACGGAGACCGTAGCGCCACGGCGGTTTTCAAATATGGAATCCTCGTCGAAATACGCGTCCGACCGTATATAATACGTTAGGGTTGCGGCGCCTTCGTTCGGCCCGAAATAGCAGTATATGTGCCTGGTAAGAAATAAGCCCGAAGAAACGCTGTGTTTTTTCGTCTCTTCAAACATAACTCCGAACGGCAGTAGCTAGGGCGTTCAGCTTGGTCTCAAAAGATCCGGCGCGACAGGGAACATGTGACGGCTAGAACCGATCGAACGGTAGTTCGCTCGCCAATTAAGAATTTTAGGTCGAAAAATAGGAAATAACGATTTTACACATTTTGCGAATATCTCGAGAACGGTTAGAATATCGGTTCCGGTTTTCTGCGTCGATTCCCCGATAAAATGCGCGTCTGATGGACTACACCGAAAAGGCTATAGCGGCGATTTTCATCTTCAAAACTTTAACCTCAAATATTCTGGAAACGGTTAGAGATATCGGATCGCGCTTTTTTCACCATTCGATTCGCCGTCAAAATGCGCGTCTGATGGATCGTATTAGGAAGGCTCTAGCGTTTCGGTTTTAATTTTTCAAAATCTTTGACCTCAAATATCTCGGAAACGGTTAGAGATATCGAAGCGCGGCTCCTCGCGATTCGATTCCCCGTCGGAAGTCCGCTTTCTAGAGGTTCTGACCTTGCGTCGTTTTTCAAGTTTCAAACTTTGAACGCCCATATCTCGAGAACGGTAATAGCTGGAAGGACGCGCGCGGCGCCGTTCGATTCCGCTCGAGGAGACGCTTCTTTGATCCTATAATATGTTGGGGCTATCCCGACGTTTAGGCTATTTTATCAGCGATTTTTTTTGCTTAAATTTTCCATCAAAAATTCCGGTTTTTGCCCATATCTCCGGAACGGAGACCGCTAGCGCCACGGCGCTTTCAAATATGGAATCCTCGTCGAAATGCGCGTCCGACAGTATATAATACGTTAGGGTTGCGGCGCCTTCGTCGGCCCGAAATAGTATGTATATGTGCCTGGGTAAGAAATGAAGGCCAAGAAACGCGGTGTTTTTTTCGTCTCTTAACATAACTCCGGAACGGCAGTAGCTAAGGGGTTCAGCTTGGTTCTCAAAAGATTCCGGCGCGACCAGGGGAACATGCTGGACGCCGCTTTAGACCGAATCGGAACGGTAGTTCGCTCGCAAATTAAGAATTTTAGTCGAAAAATAAGGAAATTAACGATTTTTACACATTTTTTGCGAATATTCTCGAGAACGGTTAGAGATATCGAGTTCGGTTTTCTGCCGTTCGATTCCCCGATAAGATGCGCGTCTGATGGACTACACGAAAGGCTCTAGCGTCGATTTTTCATCTTCAAAACTTTTACCTCAAATATCTCGGAAAACGGTTAGAGATATCGGATCGTCGCTTTTCACCATTCGATTCGCCGTCAAAATGCGCGTCTGATGGATCTGTATTTACGAAGGTCTAGCGTCGTCGTTTTAATTTCTAAACTTTGACCTCAAATATCTCGGAAACGGGTAGAGATATCGAAGCGCGCCTCGCCATTCTCGATTCCCCGTCGGAAGGCGCTTCTAGAGGTCACCGCGGTTGCGTCGGTTTTCAAGTTTAAACTTTGAACGCCCATATCTCGGAGAACGGTAATAGCTGGAAGGACGCGGGTGCGCGCCGTTCGATTCCGCTCGAGGGAGACGCTTCTTCTGACCTATAATATGTTGGGGCTATCCCGCACGTTTAGGCTATTTTCACGCGATTTTTGCTTAAATTTTCCATCAAAATTCCGTTTTTTTGCCCATATCTCCGGAACGGAGACGCTTAGCGCCACGGCGCTTTCAAATATGGAATCTCGTCGAAATACGCGTCCGACAGTATATAATACGTTAGGGTTTGCGGCGCCTTCGTTCGGCTCCGGAAATTAGCAGGAATGTGCCTGGGTAAGAAATAAGGCCCAAGAAACGCGTGTTTTTTTCGTCTCTTCAACATAACTCCGGAACGGCAGTAGCTAGGGCGTTCAGCTTGGTCTCAAAAGATCCGGCGTCGACCAGGGAAATCTGCTTGACGCGCGTTAGAACCGAATCGGAACGGTAGTTCGCTCGCAAATTAACGAATTTAGGTCGAAAAATAAGGAAATTTAACGATTTTTACACATTTTTGCGAATATCTCCGAAACGGTTAGAGATATCGAGTTCCGGTTTTTCTTGCGTTCGATTTCGCCCGATAAAAGTGCGCGTCTGATGGACTGTACACGAAAAGGCTTCTAGCGGCGATTTTCATCTTTCAAAACTTTGACCTCAAATATCTCGGAAACGGTTAGAGATATCGGATCGCGCTTTTCACCATTCGTTCGGCCGTCAAAATGCGCGTCTGATGGATCGTATTAGAAGGCTCTAGCGTCCGTTTTAATTTTTCTAATTTTGACCTCAAATATCTCGGAAACGGGTAGAGATATCGGTTAGCGCGCTCCTCGCCATTCGATTCCCGGTCGGAAGGCGCTTCTAAGAGGTCACCTTGCGGTCGTTTTCAAGTTTCAAACTTTGAACGCCCATATCTCGAGAACGGTAATAGCTGGAGGACGCGCGCGGCGCCGTTCGATTTCCGCTCGATGAGACGCTTCTTCCTGACCTGTAATATGTTGGGGTATTCCGACTTTAGGCTATTTTTCAGCGATATTTTTGTTAAATTTTCCATCAAAATTCCGGTTTTTGCCCATGTCTCCGGAACGGAGACCGCTAGCGTCACGGCGCTTTCAATATGAATCTCGTTGGAAATACGCGTCGACAGATAAAACGTTAGTGCGGCGCCTTCGTTCGGCCCGAAATGCAGTATATGTGCCTGGGTAAGAATAAGCCCAAGAAAACGCGTGTTTTTTCGTCTCTTCACATAACTCCGGAACGCATAGCTAGGCGTTCAGTTGGTCTCAAAATCCGGCGCGGATCAGGAAACATGCGGACGCCGCTCAGAATCGGGGAACGGTAGTTCGCTCGCAAATTAAGAATTTGGGTCGAAAAATAAGGAAATTAACGATTTTTACACATTTTTGCGAATATCTCGGAACGGTTAGAGATATCGAGTTCCGGTTTCTGCGTTCGATCCCCGATAAAATTCCGTCTATGACTACACGAAAGGCTCTAGCGGCGATTTTATCTTCAAAATTTAACCTCAAATATCTCGGAAACGTTAAGATATCGGATCGCGCTTTTTCCCATTCGATCGCCGTCCAAATGCCGTTCTGATGGATCTATTAGAAGGGTCTAGCGTCGTTTTAATTTTCAAAACTTTGACCTCAAATATCTGGAAACGGAGAGATATCGAAGCGCGCTCTCGCATTCGATTCCCCGTGGAAGGCGCTTCTAAGGTCACCTTGCGGTCGTTTTCAGTTTCAAACTTGAACGCCCATATCTCGAGAACGGTAATAGCTGGAAGGACGCGCGCGGCGCCGTTCGATTCCGCTCGAGAGACGCTTCTTCTGACCTATAATATGTTGGGCATCCGACGTTTAGGCTATTTTTCAGCGATTTTTGCTTAAATTTTCCATTCAAATTCCGGTTTTGCCCATATTCCGGAACGGGAGACCGCTAGCGCCACGGCGCTTTCAAATATGGAATCCTCGCAAATACGCGTCCGACAGTATATAATACGTTAGGTTGCGGCCTTCGTTCGCCGAATAGAGGTATATTGTCCTGGTAAGAAATAAGCCCAGAAACGCCGTGTTTTTTCTCTCTTCACATAACTCCGGAACGGCAGTAGCTAGGCGTTTCAGCTTGTCTCAAAAAGATCCGGCGCGACCAGGGAAATGTGGACGGCCGCTTTGACCGAATCGGAACGTAGTTCGCTCGCAAATTAAGAATTTAGTCGAAAAATAAGAAATTTAACGATTTTTACACATTTTGCGATATCTCAGACGGTTAGAATATCGATTCGTTTTCTGCTTCATTCCCGATAAAATGCGCGTCTGATTGGACACACAAAGGCTCTAGCGGCGATTTTCATCTTCAAAACATTTACCTTCAATATCTCCGGAAAACGCGTTTAATATTCGATCGCGCTTTTCACCTCGATTCTCCGTCAAAATGCGCGTCTGATGATCGTAATTAGAAGCTCTAGCGTCGGTTTAATTTTTTCAAAACTTGACCTCAATACTCGGAAACGGGTAGAGATATCGAAGCGCGCTCCTCAGCCATTCGATTCCCCGTCGGGAAGGCGCTTGAGAGGTCACCTTGCGGTCGTTTTCAAGTTTCAAACTTTGAACGCCACTAGCTTCGAGAACGGTATAGCTGGAAAGGACGCGCGCGGCGCCGTTCACGATTCCCGCTCGGAGGAGTAACGCTTTCTTCTGACCCTATAATAGGTTGGCTATCCCGACGTTTAGGCTATTTTCAGCGATTTTTGCTTATTTATCCATCAAAATTTCCGTTTTTTGCCCATATCTCCGGAACGGAGACCGCTAGGCCACGGCGCTTCAAATAGGAATCCTCGTCGAAATACGCACGTCCAGCAGTATATAATACGTTAGGGTTGCGGGCCTTCGTTCCGGCCCGAAATAGGCAGGTATATGCTGCCTGGCGTAAGAAAGAAATAAGGGCCCAAGAAACTGCGTATGTTTTATTTCGTCTCTCAACATTAACTCCGGAACGGCAGTAGCTAGGGCGTTCAGCTTTGGTCTCAAAAGATCACGGCGGCGACCAGGGGAACATGCTGGACGCCGCTAGAACGAATACGGAACGTAGTTCGCTTCGCAATAAGAATTTTAATTCGAAAAATAAGGAAATTTAAGTTTTACACATTTTGCGAATATCTCCGAAGAACCGGTAGAGATATCGAGTTCCGTTTTCTATTCTCCCCTCCTTGT
>RXPK01004784.1:0-28754 GCA_004143645.1 Protaetia brevitarsis
ACTTCCTCTAACAAATCTAATAGAAGCGCTATTGTAAAAGAAAAAAAGCGTTTTTACTTATAAATATCTGACACATAATTTATTATAGCTTCCTCTAGTAGGGAGGATTTAAAGGAAATACAAATTGTTGCAACTTTGTCAAATTTAGACCTACTTTCTAGTTCATAATAATAAGCGGAAGTAAACATTTTATTCGAAAAAATCCCAATTGTAGTACTTTTTTAATTATTTTTAAAAAAATAGCGCTCTACATCAAAGTCTACAAATATCAAAAACACCTGGTGAAAAATATTTTTAATATATTGGTCACATTAAAACACATTATCATTTATTAAACACCATTACTTGAATATTAGTAATCCGAGCCATTTTTCTTATTTCACTTCATTCTGTTTGTAAGCCTACTTCCGTCCGTAAGCATTTTGGTGATGTATTGTTGGTTACTTTTCCTTCTCCACATCATTTCAACCACCTAACCATACTTTAACACTCCAAAGTATTATCTACTCCTCTACAACGGTGAGTTCAAAATTTGACAATTCTGAAATTAAAACTTCAAGTTTTTTATATCATATCTACCTACAAGTGATGTGATATGCTGTTCCAAAATTGTCTCTGTTGACCTTTCTGTAAACTTCTCTAGAATTTGTTAATTATTATTGTGGAGACATTGTTTTTATGGAGAATTAATATTAGCATAGCTCGAATTAACAGATATTAACTTAGCACAATCCAAAGCCTCAACAAAGTATGGAACGAATCAGATATCCTACTAAAGTCTAGCATCATCTCATCAATTGCTTTAAGTACATCATCAGTAATACTCAAGATAAATTCATGATATCCTAAATCAAGATGAGTAGTGAAGGATGATGATAGAAAATAATGATTAAGAGCGTCAACATTCCTAAAGTTATCATACATACATTGTTTAATAGTATTTCCCGCATTAATATTTTTAATTTACCTCTAAGTTTTTTCTTATTATTATAATTGACTATACATTGATGTTTGACGTATGACGGCTTCTCTTTAGGTTTCTATGGACGAGATGCATTATCTCTAGCATTTATCATTATTTGTTGCAATTGACCATGGTATTGGAGGTTTACACGTCTGCGCTTGAATATACAGGCCTGCAAAAAACGCCTTGCATTATGTAGTGCAACATACGACGGCGAAATTAATGAACTAAGGACTTATAACGTTATTGTATCATGGTATGCGATCGCAATATGAAATCTTATTTTACTTATTGTGTTATTGAAGTAACAAAGTGTTACTAATTTACTAGATCTAACATTATAGGACAAAATAGTACAACGAAAATACTTCATTTCAGTATTTATTAACATTATTACATGTTTCTAAATCCATATTTTAGTCATACTTATGCCAAGAACAGTGAATACAAGTTTGACAACCCAAAACTACAAAAATTCCTCTCGGAATTCTTGATAACGCAAATGTTACCACCAGAGAGCATCACTTCACAATAAGGCTTTTCTTATTTTGTATTTTCATTAGTATAGATTTATTTATCCCGTATATTAATTTTATTTTTACAGAAATGCTTCAAAAATTACTGCCAATTTTACTAAAGAGTCTTTTTTTTTAACACGAAAAACGTTGTTTTCCAAAAAAAAGAAAGAAAATAAAATTCTAAAGAGTTTTCTTTACCAATAAACTATAATTCATTCCCAAAGGTTCCGTTAAAAAAAAGAGTATTTTGTCAATTTTTTTGCGTAATTTCAATTGAATTTACAAAAATAGGCAACCGACGATACATTATCCACACATGACAATAATAGGATTTATTGCCCAACGGATGAACCAATTACAAACAAAATAAAATAAATACAATTTCGTATGCACATGTAAAAATGAAACAATGCTATAATTTAAAGAAAGATTTTTCAAAGGTGCTTAAATTAAAGAAAAAGTGCAATAAATAAAGAAAATAAAATTAGTGCCGCAGAAGTTTGCAGTCAGAGAATGTATCATTATAGTAAATGTTTTCCAATTTACACATGTTAGAAAGAGTCGCAGTGTTATAACAGGTTGGTTTTGGAAGTGGGTTGTTTAAAGGTGAGAGAATTACGGGAGCGGAACTGAGGTACGTAAAAATCCAACTTCGACAGCAATCTAAGCAATCTAAAGCGCCATTCACTAGCTTCCAAATAAATTGTGCTCCTTGCCTATCCAGACGCCTTTTCCAAGATTAGAAATTTAGGCGTTGTAACAATAGCTGGTAGTCATATCTTCTAGGAGGATACTGTCCGTGTAATTTATAAATGAATTTAAAAATCTACACATAATAAGGGGACCATACAGGTCAGCAGTATTCCAGACAGCTGACGACGAAAGACAAGTATACTGATTTGAATAATTGTAAACTAATAAAATGTTGCGTACTTCGTATAATGAACCAAGTCGTGCAGATAATTTCTGAACAATACTATTCATATACGAAACAATGTTAAGCAGCATCAAACGTTATGCCAAAATCTTGACTGTGTCCGGTTTTGATAGTCTAATTTGATTAATGTAGTATTCAGATGAGAGTGCTTTCTTTTTACGAGTGTATGAAACTGACTGACACTTTGCAATTTTCAACTTGAGGATATTTTTCAAGCACCAGTTGGAAAGTAGGTCCAATATATGTAACTGTTGGATGCATTATAGTCTCAACTTGCCAAAATTTCACGTCATCAAGCATGCAAGTGTACGATAAGTAAGTTGCCTCAAATAATAGTTAAGTATATTTAATAAGAGAGACCAAGTTAGAGCCTGTGAAACTCCAGCAAGTGAATAAAATTCCCTGGAACGATAACCATCATTAGAAACATAACTACTTCGAGAGTTAAGTAAAATTCGATGGTCAATAGTATCGAAGCACTTGAGAAGTGCCATGTAAATCACATATCAGATCCATTTGTCCATGATTATCAACTTTTTCAATTATATATATAATGTATCAAAGTTGTCAACTTTGTGGTTGTAGATCCACCTGGTAAAGAACCATGCTGGTATGGACATATAAACTACTTGATATTATGATACATAATTGAGTAAATGACCTGTTCAAAAACTTTAGAAAAATTTGATAAAATAGAAATCCATCTATAATTGTTTATGTGTGATGAATTGCCTTTCTTATGGACAGGAATCAGTCGAGCACGTTTCCAAAGATCCGGAAAAATTCCGGTTTTATTGCAAAATTGATAAACAAATCTCGTATGACGTACAAGAAATCTTGATAATCCAATGGTAATGTAATGGTGTGTTTGTCACAAAATCTGGACATTGCTTTTATAAAATCATCCTCAGTAACTAGTGAGATGGTAAAAAAAAGGTTGGAAACATAGTCAGGAACTATCTCAAAATCACCTTTGAAGCTACGTTAGTGGTAATACAGAAGTGAATAAAGTAAAAAAAATTCATCACAGCAATATCATAGTCAACAATCAATAAATATACACAGTTGAAAATATTACGGTGTTGGCGTTAATTTTGCGCTAGTCAAATATTTAGTGTTGATTTTTTCCAAACTTTGCCAGACGAGTTGACTACGCTATTTATAGAACCGAAATTGACTAGAATTTCGTGTGAAATTCTTTGCTCAGATATGAGGATTGAACTATTTTTCTAGACATTCAGAAGCGTCAACCAATCAGAATTTTCCCCTCGGATAGAAATATAGAAAACCCACCGTATTCTAATAGCAGTATTGCATTATACGCACCACCTGCATTGCACGTGTATCTGTTTTCCTGTTTAATTCTCCGTATTAACATATCCAAACAAACACCAAATGTGACTGACTTGCAAAGTGTAACCTACGAGTTCATAAACGTTAATTCCATGGGCAAAAAAATTTCAACATCTAAAGATGGATTGGGAACATCTATTACAGCAATTAGTTTAGACTTGAATCAAATAGCATAAACATTCACTTAATTTTTATAATGGTTCTCAAAAAATCAATGTTAAAATTGGTACGTTTAGTTGAAACCAAAACTTGTGAATGAGTGGTTTTGCATATTTATAATTGAGAAAAGTCTTAAAAAGAGAATATTATAGCACTAAGAACAAAGAGGAGTTGCATATTAAAAAGACGTTGTGTTTAGAAAATGGTGTTAAACACCCAATAGATCGCATCATTTAGTTAAACAGCTAGTAAATTGTCTAGTCTAGATGAAATAAAAATGTGACTAGAAGATTTTATAATTCCACGTGTCAGTTGGACAAAATAACCCTTAGCAATAGACAATACTTGGACTATCTTTGCTCGTCAAATTTAAACTTCTATAGTTCATCGACAAGAATAACACGAAAAGAGTGTGGATCCCTGCTATTAACTTAGCCAAAAAGTGTTAAAAATTTTCAACAGTGGTAGCAACGTAGAAGTAGGAATCAGTAAGGTATAGTTGATTGCTACTATTAATTTTTTCTGTAGTAGCCTGTCTATCACTATTTATGATTAAATGAAACTATTTGGAAGAACTTTTTTCAACAATTAAATTCCTATCCTGATCTGCAGTAAAAGTTAACGCCATATACCACTGTCTGATTATATTTAAAATGTCGAAAAAAAGGTATGGCAAATAACTCCAGAATCCAAGTCATTAGATAGCTTCACTAAATCGATCTCAAAAAATCATTTTACATTGGTACGCAGTTTAGTTGAAACCAAAACTTGTGAAATGAGTGGTTTTGCAATATTTATATTGAGAAAACGTCTTAAACGAGAGAAATTATAGCACTAAGAAATAGGAGTGCATATTAAAAAGACGTTGTTGTTTAGAAAATGGTGTTAAAACACCCAATAGATCGCATTCATTTAGTTAAACAGCTAGTAAATATGTAATAGTCTAGATGAAATAAAAATGTGCACTAGAAGTATTTTAAATAATTCCACGTGTCAGTTGGACAAAATAACCCACTTAGCAATAGACAATACTTGACTATCTTTGCTCGTCAAATTAAACTTCTATAGTTCTCGACAAAATAACACGAAAAGAGTGTGGACCTCTCCTGACTATTAAATTAGCCAAAAAGTGTTAAAATTTTCAACAGTGTAGCAACGTAGAAGTAGGATCAGTAATTCTAGTTGATTGCTACTATTAATTTTTTCTGTAGGTAGCCTGTCTATCACTATTTTATGATTAAATGAAACTATTTGGAAGAACTTTTTTCAACAATTAAATTCCTATCTGATCTGCAGTAAAGTTAACGCCATATACACTGTCTATTATATTTAAAATGTCGATAAAAAGGTATGGCAAATACTCCAGAATCCAAGTCATTAGATAGCTTCACTAAATCGATATAAAAACTGTATCTATCGCATTTGAAATAAAAAAAATCAAGGCTAGCGAAAATGTACAATACTGTTTTTTTAATACTTTTTTTTTTTAACTTAACAGCCTGTATATTTTTCAGAATTCAGAAATTTGAATGCATATATCCTCGAAAGGAACAGTAAAGAAATTACCGCAGTTTTTGATATAGGCCAAGTGCACTGATTCCCTGCAAAAAATCACGGAAATTGTGAATTTGTCAGTGCCATTGTCAAAAATCAACGAGGATACAACGAATACAAATACCCGCGTCAAGGTTCTAATTACAACTAATAACTTCTGCTTCACTTAAATTGAGTATGATGTACGTTTGCAGAACATGCATGCTCCTCAGCGTATTCAAATTTTTCCAACTCTTTTCTCTAGTGTATATTGATGAACGGAAGTTGTGAAATAACCCATACACGATCCGAAAGTATTCTATACCCATGTAATTAATCAATGACCAGAAGGGATTAAAGGCATTTTTCATCCAATCTGATGAACATTTTTTTTTCAGTACACTTTTTATTTTGTTATTACGAACACCGGAAATTGATGGATACTATGAATGGTGCGTTTTCCAAACAATGCGAAACATCATTTTAAGGTAAAGTTGTCGATAAAATTCATGAATTCCGAGGCGGGTACTTCTAGATAGAACAATAAATTTTTATCCCGATATCACCATATGTTTGAATAGGTGGCATTATTCTGACTAACATTCATGATTTAACGAAAAATCTGCGTACATAAAATATCCCAAGCAGGCAATTTGTGCTCGTTTTTTCGATCTCGCTTTCGCTGAATATATAACCCACATAGTAACATACATATGTATCTGTATAGTACACATACTTAAATTACGGATTGTAAATTCACGTCGCCCGCGATCCGTGAATCCGAAAATGTTACGTATAGCAAATAGGTCGGGGAATTAACACTGACATATTCAAATTACAAACTAAGAATCTCGACCTTAATTTATGTAGATAGGGAGAAATAACTTGCTTTATTCTTTGTGAATTATGCGGAAATTTTTGCGTAATATCCGATGATGAGAATAGGATGTTCAGCTACCAAAAATACTCATTGCGACTCTCTACGTCCTGTTAGTATTCTAGTGTTTGCAAAAACCGTGATATTCTTCCATCTGTTGATACATTAACGCAACATTAACTTATCTTTTCTGTGGAGTTTTCCTTAAAACCTTAAACACATCAATTATCAATCCCATTCATAAACAGAATTGTAATAATAATAGGTACATTACTGTCTAACGGATTTTTCAATAACAGGACAAAAAGAAAAATGTGCACATACTTACTGTTACATATGTGAACATACTTAGAAAGGAAAACTATTACAAACAATATTATTTAAATGCTAATGAATGTCACTAATTTTATTTTGAACAGATGACACTATATTGCAAATTAGTGGGACACACCGCAGGGAATGGTGATCTGTGTAACATATTTGTACTACAAAAGAACAAGAGAAAGATTATAGAAGAACGTGAACAGAACCTGGGAACAACAAAAGAAATACAAGAAAGAAGGTATGGGCAATCAATCCAACGGTTGGTTAATTTCCAATATCTGGCTTTAAGAACTCCTTGTCGGTGACTCAGAAATACAAAGTTATGATCTTGTAACTGGTGCACCCAAACTCTGTTACGGGAAGGTTGTTACCTGTATTACAAAACTGAACTCCGCTACCATTTTCAGAAAGTACTTAAGCATCATTAATCTGCTTCTGAATTCCGTCATGTCTTATCACAGCAGGTATAAAGTCACTAATAAATAAATAATGTTTACTGATTATTTGTATGTTTCAATTAATAAGTGAAAAATACAAAAGCGTTTTACACTACTTTTATTCATAACAGACAAATAATTTGTTGAATGAAAATGAAAGATGAGTAATAAAATAGATAAAACTACGAAATTTACTAAAGAACATTCTTTCCGATCTAATATTTATAGAATACTGATTTAATCCGAAAGAGCACATTCGTAACCGAATTCAGGATGAAACTAAGGGTTTTTTTCTACCCGTTATATTTTAACATCTGACCATAACGCAATTCATGTGCGTCGCTTGCAACAAAGTATAAGTAATCAGTTCCACGTTCAGGATATGTATAGTCGTCTTGAAAAAAAAAATTAACTTTAAAAAGCGAGGTTGTAACTTTTCAACAGATAATTACTTGAACCAGTTTGAGGCGTGTTAGTAGATTCAAGTCTACTAACGACAAAGATAAAATAACACTGGGCAACAAATTTTCGAAAAGTTCATGCTTCCAAGCTGAAAATAGTCAATTTCTTTAAATGAATTCAATGTGCTTGAACCAAAATGACTAAGAACCAGCTGAAATTGGCTACGAGTTTTCTGTAAAATGTACGCATATTTCAGAAAAAGTGTACTTATGTCAATATAATAATACATGGTAAGAAACATTAAGTCTGCTTCTGGCTTTCGACTTCTTTTGGCCTGCGGTTTGTAGTGGACTTGTGGAGCATCTCTACTGATTGTCCAACAATAGTCAGTCTAGCATTGACGTAGACCATTTGTTGGTACCGTTGCCTCCATGGTGGCAATGTCCTGATGAAAAGCGTTCGCCGTGCTCATCGCTGACCTGCCCGCAGTTATCAGGAAAAAATCTAAGTGGGAATCAAAGAAAGTGGATCATTTAAGGACACTATTGCAGCCGAATTCATGCTAAAACAAAGCCAGACATATCCTCAAACCAGACACTTGTATATTTTCTGCCTTGTCATTCCCCCAGTGAAGTTTGCTGCCATTGATTAGAAATGCATTCCAAACCTGTTTTTCTTTACCTTGAAGAAGTTCCTCCAAACTTGGGTCTCGAAGAGCTGTCTAATGTGAGCCCCCACAAAGATGCCTCTTTTATTTTGGCTTCACTGAGTCGAGGGAATTTTTTCATTGTCAGGTACTTGAATGCTGGTCCATTCTTATCCATGGCTTTTAACCAAGTTTTTGACAGACCACGAGCTTGATGTGTAAGGAGGAATGAATTTTGTGTGGCTGTGCCAATGGTGGGTGCTGTACATTCGTTTCTTCTCAGGCTTAAAAAAATGCTTCTCGGGAGGCCAGTCTTTTCTTGATGTAACTGCAAATCGATTGCTCTGCTGTTCACAGACCAAAGAAAACCAGAGTACTTTGTATATTCCCTGCTGCAAACCCATCAACAGAGATAATACCTTTCCAGTCAGAACATATCTGCAGCCATACTTGCTGTAGTTAATCGTCTCCAGTAGCTGCTTTAGATTGCCGTAAGTCTCCTTCATGTAGACTGCATGTGCAATAGGCATGGATGGAAGCTGGTCCCATTGTTCAACAAAACGCCTTTAGGCTCAGTTTTGAAAGCGTCTATAAACAGCCGCCATTCGTGGGGATCCATGTGCAATACCGAGAGCTTGTAGTAGACCATCAATATCGCAGCAGAACACAAAGGCTTTCTTCTTTCTTAAAGAAAGATTCGAAGAGCTGATGGGAGTGCGAATGAAGTCACTCGGACATTCTGTTCCAGAAATTCCACTGTCGAAGTCTTGAGGCCAGTATCTCCGCTTTGCTTTTCGACAGATCCAAATCGCGAACAAGATCGTTCATTTTATTCCTGGTAATTTTATGTGTGCAGATTTTCGTCAAAGCACGAAAAGTTATCATCCTTACTGCCACGTTTGAGAGAACTCGCCGACGCATGGCCATCCTCATCGTCTGAACTGATAGAAAAATCTGTAGGAGGTTCTGGAATTGGAGTCCTTCGCCATGAGAGACAGGTCGCAGAGCAGATGGTAATGTTAGGGTATTCAACTGTCCATTTCTCTCTTCTGGTGATGCCTCAGAAGCTGGTGTACATACAGAAATAACAGTCGTAACGTGATTGGTGGGCTCCCTCCAAATCATGGGCACAGCAAATGGCATTGCCTTTCTTTTTGCCATTAAGCCACTGTGAAAAGATTTACGGCACAAGTGCGGCAGCATACGTGTGGGGCCCCCAGTCTTTGTCCTGGTCGCTCTTATCTTGCAACAAAATACAAATGATACGCTTTCTTAACTGTTGCACTGATGTTCTTTTTCTGTGCAGCAAATGTCACTTCTCCGCAAATATAACAAGAAGTTATTTGCACTATTAACACAGTTACGAGGCATTGCTACTTGTTTAGTTACTTTACACTATAGCAATCACTTGTGTATGCTAGAGCTTCGAAAAATATGCGCGAATGAACGGACATTGCACGAGTTAATTGTCACGTCGGCATTTATAAATAAACTAATAATTAGCTATGCTTGATATTGCGCAATCACAATTTCGCAACACTCTCAATGGAAACTTACAAGCAAATGCTGCAATTAACTTCTTTGCATGAAGGGGTGATGCAATATGACGCAAAATTTCGTAATTCTCACTAATTGCATTACATATGCAATAGCATCTATACAATGGACAAAACGTCAATATCTTCTGGAAACGTGAAGCCAATCAACTTTTTCAATGTGACATTTTCGTGTTTCAGCACGTTTGAATTCATTCGGGGATTGGGTCTTTTCACCTAAGAAGGCAATTTCACTGTATGATGTGTAATTAAAGTAATTCACTAATCAGATCTATTATTGAAGTTTTTTTCAGGAACGCACAACAAATCCTAAGACTTTTGCTGCAGATTGCCAAAGTCTGATGTTGAAGTGATAGGAATGTCAAATGCACCCCAGATATTTAATAATATCCGTATTACTTAAGTTTTCACCACCAATAAAACGGAATGGACTTTATCGCAATTCACCTTTAGGGTGTATGACACATGGGAGCATTTACTGATGTTTACCTTCAGCTTTGAGGACGAACATATTTCAGCGAGATAACCTAAATTATGTTGCAAGTCTGCGTTTTAATGAAATAGTCAATGTTTTTTAAATCATGTACGTAAGCAAGAGCAGAACATTGTAGTGAGACAATAAACCATTTATATAAAGGATAAATGAAAGTGGACCCAAGTTGGATCCGAGGGTACACCAAAGGGAGGTGAAAAAGTGCAAGACTCAAAAGCATTATAGTGGACATAGATGCACCTATAGCTGAGATACAACTGCATAAGACATAAAAGCGCTAGACGTAATCCATAACCAATAGTATCAAAGTTCGTATACATAATATCGACTTTTCCCAGGATATCCAACTTTGTGTATTGATACTATAGTGAAATATAGAAATCAGGTTCGTAATAGTTGATCGACCATGTACAAAACCGTATTGATAACGAGATATAAGCGATATAGTATTATGGTAAATACATGAGAAAATAACATTTTCAAATATCTTTGCAAAATTAAAAAGGATCGAAATGAGCCTATAATTATCATCAAATCCTTTTCACCTTTTTTTTTTATAAATTGTACTAATTCTTATCCATCTCCACCCATTCCATCAGAAAAAATAGAAGTTTTAATGGAAAGATTTAGGTAGGTATATTAGCTAACGTCTTAGGTAATGCAAATCTTGGGTCATGGACCTTTGTGTTGAAAATTAAATTATTACCGGGGCTAAGTTATGGAGGACATAATATTCAGTAACTCGTCTTCTGAATTACAAAAAAAAAAACTGTATTTGATAAGGTCGACAAATGTCAACAATGAACAGTGAACTAGTGTGGTAAACTAAGGAAAACTTACCCGCAATAAGCTAACGGATACGCAAGTGTGCACCACTATAAACAATTTATTTGAGTTGTATCTTCCCTACTACCCATGTGTTCAAGAATCTCTGTCGGATTGGACATACAACTGCGTCAATCTTTTCGTATAACCTTTGTCGGTGATGGATATTTCAATCTTTCAAGTAGATCGCAGTCTTTTAAATTATAAAGGTAATTATTACGTGTAACTTTGCAACGATGTGCATCAAAAGCTTTCACGTGAAATGAACCAGGTGCAAATCATTGTGGGTATTGGGATTGCTAGGAAGAAGAGGAAAATTTAGCGACGCCAACATCAGAGAAACTATAAAGAAGATTGAAAAAATTCTTAAGGGCATCAATACATCATTTAATATTTCAAGAAAGAGCAATGAGTAATTGCAGACTATCAGAGTACAACTGATGGAAATTTTAAAAAAATTAATATAAATATTGTAAATTATCGCCCAATTGCTCTAATTGTAACGTCTTCAAGTTTTTGAATACGCCATACTTGGCAGATTATGTCATTGAAATTGTAACAATACAATATGAAATAGTCAACGTGGCTTCCCAGGTAGCGTAGTGAGGTAAAATGACATTTAATAGACGTCAATATAACATCTAAAACGTGACATCAACCTGTATTAGACGTCATTTGACGTCACTCTGCTACCTGGGTTGAAGCGGTAGCATTTGCATTACGGTTGTTCACTTATTTCTGAGCGAGGTTGTTAATTGTTTAAACACTGGTGAGTATCCAGTCATGGTAGCTGTAATTTAACACGAGCTTTTGACTGCGTTAACCATAAGATATTAATGGACAAGCTTGAATATTGCAGTGTGAGAGAAGTTGCTGCTAATAGGTTTCGATCGTTTCCATCTGACTGTGCGCAGTATGTCAAAGTTTCTTTTAAGTCCAAAAATTTCGAGGAATATTTCCATTCTCGTACTCTGCCGATGTATTTAAAGGTACCTCAGATTTCAGCTTTAGAGCAGATACTGTTTTTATTTTATATTAATGACATTATAGAATTCATTGACTTCTCTTAATTTTATATGCCGACGACAGTAATGCTGTAGTTTATGGAGCGGATCCTACAGAGATTCGTGACCGCGCAAATGTTCTCGTGTTGAGTTGTGTGGTCTCAATTTAATAAACTTCATATTAACGCGTCGAGAACGGTTTTTTATTTGTTTCCCACTTCTCAATCAAGAAGGAATATCGACATAAACATTAATTTAAATGTCGGCCTATTAAGGCGTGAAACTTATGCTAACTTGCTTGGATGCTTTCGGATGCTTTTGGATGACATTTAGCTGGTATAGCAATTACCGTCAATTAATACACAGTTTGAACACGTTGTGCTACCTACTAAATTCGTAATATTAAGAAAGTGTTGAGTCACAACTTTTTAGTGTGGTCCGGTTTTCATTAGAATTTCGTACGGTATTGACTTTTGAGGTTCGTCCCTGCATGCACGTGATGTTTCTCTTGTCTAAAAAAGAAAAATATATATAATAATATCAATATATTTCTGATAAATTCAGGTGCATGTAATACTAAAAACAGAGCTAACTTCAGATTTTCTCTACAGAAATCAAACATTAACCATTTTAATTTTAACCTTTTTAACATGTTCCCCGATGCTATTACAAACGTTAAAGAGATATAAACTTACGATAGTATTTAGTCGGCAACTGCGTTTACTCGCTTGGCGATTACTTAGTCACTAATAGGAATGCATTCATGTTTAAATGTCTTCTTATGTTGATTATGGTATCAGATTTGAAATCAACACTACACTTTTTTTATGAAAACTAAATTATTACAAATCATCCCAACCCCGTGCTCCACCTAAAAAAGGTACTAACGAGGCTATCTATTCTAAGTACTAAATGGGTAAAATCAACACTACAAGAGAACAACCCGCCCTGTTTGAGTGAGAGAGAAGACAGTGTGGCGGTAAGTATGACGCACTATCTTTTCTCTCACTTAAGTGGGACGGGTTGTTCTTTCTTTGACTGTACCTACGATGAAATTGGTTTACATAAATATAATGTGCACAATTTTGAACTTATGGTATATTAGTATTTAATAAATGTTAATAAATAAAATAGAACTTTGAATTATGCGCAGAGTCAATACAATTATAAAAAAGGAGGTTACCCCCATGCATCCTACTATGCTGATTTACAAATTTCAGTTTTTAGCATCGCTAGTTTACATTACATTTTGCTATATAATTATTTCGTTTTACTATAAAACGTAATTTTCAATTCTCTTTAATTTATACTTAAAAACTTCTGTTCTCCTACTAAATCTTTAATTATTACTTGACTAGATTTAATTACAATTAAAGACGTAGCTTAGTTCATTAAGAGTACTGTAATAAAAAGCAAATTACAGAGCACGACATCCAATGCATGGCGTTGGTTAAATACCTTTATTTAGTGTACGCTTTGTCATCATTCAAATACGTTAACTGAAGTTACAGTGATGTGACTTTTACTAGAAACTCAACTACATTATTTTCTTTCTTTCTCTAGTTTCAAAAAAAATAAAATAAAATATACATTATTTAAAGGAGATGTACCACATAATTAATTGATTATAAAATTTGGTGTTTTTTGAACTGAACAGCATTCAGTATCTGAAATATTAAGATATTTTAATAGCTGTATAAGGAAAGTTCAGAGTGAGAATGCTAAAGGATCGATCCTTTGGACAGAAAGCCTAAATATAGCTAATTTTAAAGAATTAGTAGATTGTTTAGCTGCCAAATTTATATAACTGTTGTGGTACATAAATAAGAAAAGCCATCAACCATAGTAAATGTAATTATTATTTTATGTACACATCTGTTTGCAAGTCCAGTATAATTTGGGTTAATTCGCATTAGTTGCCGTGGAAATTGAATATATAATTTATCGTCTGGCAACTGCACGATATTCTGGTATCCTAGGATTCGACTCTACTTCAATGGGGTAGAGACTCAATGTAATTCGTAGGAAATCAATGAATGCAAATCTTTGGATACGGGTGGTTGTTGATAAAAAAATCTTTTTTGAAAACTGTTTCATTTTTCGTGAAGTGAAATGAATGAAATCATATTTCTGTAATATATCCAACATCGAAGAGAATTTCCTTTGTGAATTGATGTATTTATCATCGGCCTAAAATATATGGAAGAAATGTCAAAATTTTATAACAATGGGAGAAATTTGCTGTCTTAACATAAGTTTGGTATTTTCCTTTTGTGGAATTTTACATGTCTCTGCTGTAACAAAATATTGCGTAGATATTATAATTAATAAAAATTATTTAATTTGACATGTAATGCGTTGATACACACTAAATAATATTACTTTTATAAGAAGTCAACTGATTGTAGATAGATATTATATTTTAGACATCGGACCTTTTTATGCATTTCCCGCATTGTTTTGAGTGGATATGTTTATCACTACAGCATTCAATTTATAATGTCCCCTGCTAACTTAACAATCTGTACATCAGTGGCGGCTGGTGCATACGTCACAGGCGGGGCCAATGCAATGATTGAAGTTCGTGTGCTATCGTCCGAAATGCGAAAATGTTACGAACATATACGAAGAAATTAGATCGTTGTAATGGCCCTTGTAAAACCAGCTGTCTCTGCTGTACATATGTATATTAGATGTTTGCATCTGGGCAGTAAAGCATTTATTTGACTATAATCGTATTTTTAGGTGTATTGTGTATGTGGTATAGTCTGTTCATAGATACACCGATTTGACTTATTCACTAGCACTCGACGAAAAGAAATGTTTACCCAATCCTTCGAGCACGGGTGGTTCACAGGGACGTATTCACAAAGATTATTATACTAAACGTCTGTTACAAAAACATTTATGTTTCGTTTTCAAATATATTGATACGCCCGCATATGTACTTGAATTTTTAAGGTAAATACGTGTTTTACATTAAACTTAATTAAATACTATGATTAGTGCATTCCTAATCGTAATTCTACCTTTTCTGCTAAAATTACTCGTCTTGTATAGGTATATTATAGTAATAGTATTTTATTTTCCAGCAAGTAATAGACCCGATTAAAGGAAGACATACATACATATCAAGTAAAAATAAGAATGAATACAAATAAAACAAAAATACGACTAAAAGAATTACTTTAAAAATTAAAATTAACTAAATATAAATCAAACAAAGAAAATGAGAATTGCATAAGCAAAAAGAAACTAGCTAAATACAGATTATCATAACTTCATAACTCTTAATACTGCGTCAGTCAGCAAAATCACTACTTTTCGTCCTCATCCATAAGTATTAAAACCACGCATACAAATTTTCTTCGATTGTCCGATGTCATTCCTTGTTTTTCTTTTAAATACACTATGCTGAACAATTTTTTGCATTGTTCCATAAAACACTCCAGTTAATTTCGATGTCCTAACAATTGTCTTTGTTTTAGTCAATTGTTTTAATTGATGAAAAAATTGAAAAGACAAAATACGAACTTAACACAAACGTCAGGTCGAATTCTACGCGCAAAAAGAGAATGGAAAACTTAAAAACGACAAAAATTGAGATCGCACTTACCTAAGGAGTCTCGCTTTTAGTTTTGCGTTAAGACACTTATGACTAGAGTGGCCAGTCGTGTCTGCTTAAACGGGCCGCACCCGCTTCGCGCTATGCAGAACGTTAGTAACAGTATATCTTCAAGGTTGTAAAATCACTCCGATCGATTCATATATCTAGTATCTGGCATCAATATTAGTCGAGTCCTGATACGAGATAGTACAATTCTCCGTTAACGTTTTGCGCATTGTAAAGGTAATACAATGTCGGGCGTAGAAAATTCCAGAAAACGACCATTGTTCCATAATGTAAAAAAAATACATGGGTGAATTCCAGGATTTACATTATGGTGGTGCCAATATAGTTTGTACAGTACGTGATAAACAGTTATTGTGCTGGCACAAATCGGGCAACACATTGGTGGTGGTGCATCTGATCCATTATCTCCCTATAAAGAGATTATTTTAATTATGCGTGTGTTACATCCGTAGATGTTGAACGGTCTTTTTCAAAATATATGTATGTTTTATCATCGCGACGAAAGCGGTTTAGTGAAAAAAAAATCTTGAAACACTTAATGCTAAAAACTTTTCAGCAGTTAAATAAATAAATAATTTTGCTCTTTCGCGACTGTGTTGTATACTTGTGTTAAACGTTAATGTCGCATATATGAACTTAGTACTGACCTGGCGCGCAGACGAAAGTTGACCACACTATTTATGACTGAAATACAGGTTACAGGAAGCCACGCGGGCTAGCGGACGCAGTCGAGAACGTTACGCTCATTTTTTTTAGCCTCCAATCACTTCTACTCGAACGTTTATTTATGTCCCTTAAACTTCTGCTACATACTGCTGTGAACTGATGGTCCAAGCATATAAGTAAAGAGAAATTAAAAATGACAAAATTAATTTAGCTAGCTCAGCAAAAATGAATTTAAAAGGGCGCCAGAGATTCTTAAATCTCAGAGTAATTTTTTTAAAAATTAATAGTGGGCGTGCAAAATTACTTTCTTTAAAATCCCCAAAAATTGAAATGGCTGATTCAGAAATAAAAGAACTATTTAAGATGATATTTACAATCATTTAAAGAAAAAAAAACATTTGAAACAATTTACAGGATAAATAAAAACCGTGAATATAAGATTCTGGCATAAAACAAACCTGCATAAGATTCTACAATTTAAAAAGGACAATGCAAATCCTTTAGCAAACAAAATGGAAGATTTGTTCCAGAAGATAAATCTCAATCCCACAAAAAATATCCACGCGGTCACGAAATTTAAACCAAACTAAATTTTACACGTGGAGAAACAAATATAATTTAAATTGAAATTTAATTTTAACAGCACAAAGCTTCACTTCACCTTAACCGTGGTGATTAACAATACAATATAAATCAGCAAAAAGAAAACGGAAAATTTAAACTTTTTAAACTAAAAACACGAAATCTTCTAGAACATTTTACAATAATTACTGATCTAATATTCAAAACGTGTACACAATTAAACAAAACAGCAATAATTAAATAAAGAGTTCTTTGATGGATGAATTAATATCAAAATACCCGAACAAAGATTTAAGATTAAATGAAATTACCTACATGGTAGCAAACAAAAATGAAAAACATGTACTTACACGACCTCCATCACTCAAAGAACTGGGGACCTCCAAGGGATAACATCGTACATATAACAAATTTACAATCTGCGTGCGATGACCGCAACGCATCGCAAAGAAAAACTAGCATATAAACTATATACAGGAGTACGCAAAATGTACAAATAAATGAAATTTACTATACACAACTGACCAAATAAAATGATACTAACAATTAATAGACTTGTGGAAACATCATTGTTTTGACAAGGCTGATTTGGAATAAATAAAAATACACATTTAAATTTCCGAAACCCGGGGGTGCCAGTCTACAGCAATACGTAAATAATCAAAACAATAACATCATAACAAGCAAGGTAAACCGTAAATTGAGTAATATACCACATTTACGCAAGAATATTTGTTCTTTACAATAGTTTTGTTGGAATCGCGTCAAAGCTCTTCATTAGAAAAATAATTCTACCTTCACCTCTTCTTGCAAGGGCAGGCGGTCTTTGTTCCAAACGCAATTATTCGCTGATGTTAGACAATAGATAGCGCCAATTATAATTTTACGCTAAATGTAAATGGCCGTTAATCGACCATTATCGACGCTACTCCTTCTATTGTACGATCTCTTCGATTTTAAGTGGTTTATATACAGGTTTTTCTACGCGAAATATTTGATGCGTTGTTGCCATCGATAAATTCAAGACCCTTAATCTCCCTATAATCGAACGTTATTAAACCGATATCGGCTTGTTTAATTACCAAATTCGCTAATTAGCTGCTGCAACTGGAATTATTTGTTGAAAATTTCATTTTATGAGATTAAATTAATAATTGGTCGGCTGAAATTGATAGATTGCCCCTCGAGCCTATTTATGATTTAACGATATAAACGCTAAATTATCGAACCCTCAGCAAGGGTTAGTTATACAGGTTGTCTCACTAAGAATGCGGATCAGCGAAACCCTGGAAACGACAATCGCTATATGGATGGCAGAATTTCCATAACTAAAGTGGCAAAGAGAAATTTAATGAAGATATTTTTAAATTGCAATATGGTCACTGGAGGGCGCAGTTGCTAGCGTCAACAATAAATTTTAAAATTGTTGATAAATCTTTTTGAGTTACTTACAATTTTGACTGCTTCACATAATATTTAGTTGATTAGTTTGATTAGACGTTTTGTCATATTATTATAAATTATAAATGTTGTAGGCATTATGGAATTAAATATTAAATTTACTACGATTTCTGTGGTTTACACGTTAAAATAGCGCGCGAGTGAATGAAATCTTCTTCCGTTTTCCAGATAATAACGAAACTAATCCGTAATAATTCCATATTATTTACGAATACCAACTTAATAATATCAAAACCTGTGTTGGTAAATATTTACACATAAATGATGACAGACATACTATTAAAATAAAAATCTTTGAACGAATGATAAATACAACTTCACATCCAGAGAATTATACATGTTCGAAATCATACATAATTAGAAAATAGATATTAACTTGTAAAACTAACACGCTGCCCTACACCAATGCAATGTGTTGATAGATTTATTGGGGTAAAATCATAGAATAAACAAAAATGACAACAGCTAGTTGCTTTGGCAGGTATTGAATAATCCCCGGTAGATATCATTAATTCAAATTGTTATATCGATATGGACAGACTACAACTAGATATATTATTTACGCAAAAATCGACAAAATTTACATATATCTAACTGAAAACAATAAGAATCCTCACTGTATGTCTTAAATATACTTACTTAATTTATCCTGAAACCTAAAGATTAATTATTGAGAAGCTTTCTAAACTCAAATACAGAATCTTCACTTTATAAATATACACCAAGTAACATGCTTCTCATCATTTCGATATTCTAACAAACAACTCCTAATTTCAAATTGAAAATGTTGAGCGTGTTACTTTTACTTTTTTATATTACCTTTAAACTCAAACAACTTTTATTTGAGTTTTGTCAGCGAAACGTTAATATGCCCTGAAAACGTAACTTCTAGTCGGAAACACATAACGAGGCTAATTTTAATTCACTCTGACAGGAGGAGTGAGAGAGGGATTAACTCGGACACGTGAAAATAACCCTCATTAAAATACATCCAGGATGTTAGACCTCTCTGAAGTACATACCAATACCTAATAAATACATTAGGAGTTTTAATGAAAAGAGCCGCTGCAGGATTTGTGTCTGGAAAAGAAGTGGTCGGTGCTATATTTTGCTTTACTTTCCCAAAATATCTTTTGTTTTAAGTTCCAGCAAGGACATCGTTTGTAAAAATAAGCTCGCGGACTATATACAAAGGAAATTATACACCCAAACATTTGCTTGAAATAAAGTTCAGGCATAAAGAAATTACTGTGAGGTTTACTTTTACAGATATTTAAAACAAAAATCTACTGAAAATATAAGCAGGATGCAGTGATCTTGTGTTGCTGTAGTGGCATACTGACTAATGCAGGAATCTAAGGATTAACACATTGTTATTATTACTAAAGTAATAGTTTTAATAAAATTCTGCGTAAATAAAAATCTACGATGGTGTCCCGTTAAAAAATCTGTGATGTAATACAATAACAGATAAAAATGAATCGCAGTAGGTAAATCTTTGGACTATATGTACAGTGGTAGTCTTAATTACTGTCTCCTCCTATTATGGAGAATTAGTAAAACATAGTAGTGTATGTAAACGATAATATGCTCTCCAAGGAAGGTTTATATTTGCGCAAACCGACAAAAGCCCAACTGTCCATGACATCTAGGGACTGTAGTTTTGATATTCTTTCCGCTATTAGGGGCGACATTAAATAAGACTATCACTGTACAATATGTTAAAAATCTTTGTATTTATCTTTTACGACAAAAGATCACAATAAAATTATTTGAAGCTGTGTTGATGTACACAGATTTGTGGAACGAATTAATGGCAAAGTCAGATTGTTGTTTCCGTGTCAAGGACTTTTTTCCATTCGAGTCTGATCTTAACGCAACAGACGAGGACAAAACACTTTTTGGCAGTAGTGCACACAATTTCTTTTTAGGCGACCTTCTCTATAACATAGTAGATATAGCATGGTCAGTTTACTTGCCTTTGCTACTGATGATGTAAATTGCATTTACAAAACCGGTAGCAAGTATTTCAATACAAGAATTTATGAAGGGGATCTCGTTTTGTTTTTCTTATCCTCTGTTGGCTTCATGACTTCACACAGAGTCAACTGCGAATATGTTAAATCATATATTACACCATTCGATGTGTTGAATTTCTTAAAAGAAGAAGCGAACCGTGAAGATTACACCTGTGAAAACTTGAAAACGAAAGGAGATAATGTTGTATTTAAAATAACCGCTAAGCTTAAATTCAAAGGATTATTATATCAATGTGACCTTTGGCAGTATAGTTGTTAGACGTTATAATCAAAAGCAGTAATATAACCATATCAATATTGTCTTTATATGGATCACCTGATACAAATTTTGCCGAGTTTCTGATGCAGTGGACAGTATCTTTTTAACATATGCATCGTTATTGAATCTACTCTATTACTATTTGTGGTGACCTTAATGTAAATAATTGAAAATTAAATTAATAGCGAAAAATGCGTATTCCAATCCTATTTTATTTTAATATCTTATGCGACATGTTTCGGTCCTAATTAACCATCATCGGGCGACTATAAGATGAAAAGTTTTTTTTTTGCCGTCCATTTGTGTTTAGATAGGTGTGATAGATAGTTTTCACATACATTTTAATGTGTTATTGTGTTTTCGTCTGTATTTTAGTTAGTAACTATATTTCAAATGTTCTCTCATTGTATTTATATAAACTTATTTACGACGCATGATTTTATATAAAGGAATATTGACGCTTAGTAAGTATTAACCACTAAAAAATTTTGTTCCTGTAAATTTAAGAGTAATATTTTAATAATTTTAAGATTTTGAATTTTCCATTTTAATTTCAATTTATGAACTTTAAATTTAAACTAAAAATTCCTTCAATTGTAAAAATTTTCAAAAAATTTCAAAAATTTTTCAATTTTAATTATAAAATCACTTTATAAATTTAACAAAAAAAAAATTATTAATCATCAACAAAAATCATCGATTATAGTGTATCTCTGTTTAGTACGATGATTAAATAGCGATAAAGTATAATAGATGGATTCATAAAGAACAACTCTCCAAACATACATTCATTCTGTAAAATAACTTGGATAAATATAAACTGCAGAACTTAACACCTAGCATCCGATCCTCAGACCATCCCCTTATTTATATGCCAGGGGGTGGAATTCATATTTGCCGCGATTATTTATAGTCACTGATCAAGATTGTATTATAATACAAAATCGTTGGTAATTCAGACTTGAATGTGTTAAGCTACTAAAAATGATGGTGGGAAATTTGAATTTTGCCAATAGGAATATATTTCTGAATTGCCCACAGCTATAATACTCAAGTGCTTCCATATCAAGTACATAGTTCGCTTGGTTCACTGCTTATTTTCCCCGCGTGCTGGAAGGCCGCGGTGGTAGTTGTAATACCAAAACCTGGCAAGGATGCAAAGTTTCCCCAGAACTATCAACCGATCAGTCTCCTCTCGAGCGTGTCTAAAATCATTGAGGCGGTCGTATTGAGAAGACTCCGCATTGAAACCGAAGACCTGGGGGTCTTGCCTCGGGAGCAGTTTGGATTCCGTGCAGGTTACTGTACGGATTTCCAGCTCCTGAGGCTGACCGAGGCTATTAGAGATGCGCTCGGGAGCCGTGAGACTGTTGGGGCGGTGTTCCTGGACATAGGCAGAGCATTCGACAGTGTCTGGCATGAAGGACTGATTCACACAATGTACAACTTAAATTACAGCCATTACATAGTAAAATTAGTAAAGAGTTATCTTAGTGGCAGGTCCCTCTCCGTTAAGGTGGAGGGGGACCTGTCCAGTGATCGGGCCCAGGTTTCGGGGGTGCCACAGGGCTCCCTCCTTGGACCCGAATTATTTTTGATTTATATGTCGGACGCCTGCCTAGCGCCGTGACGCTGACCAAAGACCCTGTTTAAATTTTAATTGTTAAAATCAAATCCACACACTATATGTTGTGTTGGTCAAGTAGTAACTAGCATATTTATTCATAATTTATTTTAGACATTTTTACTTCGCCCCCCACATGGCCCTTTACACCATTTTTATTTATATCACACGGCCCTTTACACCCCCCTTTTAACTTTTATATATACACTTATCTTAATTTTAACTTTACACAGACACGGGTTATCCCCAATTTTATTGTTATTATCTTGACAAGGACCTTCTACACCCTTTTTTAACGTTTTAATATATATATCAACATTGCTGACAAAGGGCTTTTTACCCTACTTTTACTTCTACATCATTTATCTTGTAATTATTGACCGGTCATTTCCAGTAAAAAAAAAAAAAAAAAAAAAAATAAACATCCGCTATATAACGTTTTCACGAAAAAAAAAAAAAAAAAAAAAGCGAAAGAGCTATATGTTGCTGATGGTACCTTAAGGGTCGATTCACACTGTGATGCTGTTCACGGTTCAATCTCGCTCCGGTCTCGGTCCGTTCACGTTCCAGTCAAATATTCTTAAACAAGAAAGAATCAGAGAATTCTCACTATCGTATCGCTCTATCCGATATCGTGTCGGTACCGGTTCGTCGAAAATAATATTTGACTGAAGCGAGATGACTTGTACCGACAGTGTGAATACGCTTTCAACTCCAACCTTTCATCGATTGTACAGCGAGACGTTGCGTTTTTCTTCTAATTATGGCTAGTAATAAATCGTAAATTTTTAACACTTGATTATAAATAATTACACTATAATTATTTGCCAACTTTTTTGTTTTTTTTTTGAGAAAAAAATTTAAAAGAATAGTTGACTGTTTTGCACTTTTAAAAAAAATATTTTATATACAAAGTAAAAAGAAATAAATTAAGCTTAAATTTATATTTATTGTTTCCAGATGAAATACTTATTGAATTAGTAAAAGGCAAACGCGACTTATATGATTTGCAGTCACAGTACTATAGTGACAATTATTATAAAAGGAACCTGCGACCTTCGACATTATATGCTCATGTAAGCGATGGAACAACAACATCAAGGATTATGCTGCTCCAAAAACATCAACTTCTTCTGAATCTGTGCGCTCTCAAACACAATATACCCTACCTCCTTTTTCATCTCTGTTGTCAACGCGTAACGTAATGAATACTGAAGAGTAGTATTAAACGACTCTATATGAAATGAGTCCATCAAGCAATCGCAATTAGCAATTATCAAGAACCTGTCACAAAAATGTAGTCAGATAATATAAAAATAAGTTGCGCGATTACAGATATTTACCCACAATCTGTATAATGATATTTATGCTACTGTTTTGCTAATACGCTATTTTTATGCTACACGCATGCTAATAATTTTTACTTACGAATTTTGTAGAATACATTTCATTTAGGATAGGGTTTAATAGAATAGAGTTTAATTTCATGTAACAGTATTATTACTTACCTTTAACAAACCATTAATTTTCTTGTGGAGAAATCGCCTCACCAAAAGAGGTGTTTTTGGAATTTTGCACTCAATTTTTTCCAAAATTATTTCAAATGTTCCATTCGACAATATTGTAAAACAATTTCTTCGACGTCTATCAAATGACGATTCTTCTTTCCGCGTTAATAAACTGAGATATATCCGCATTCTTTTTCTTTTCATTTTAAGTTGTATTTTTTTTATTTGTATCCTGTTCATCCAAAATAATAACTATTATCGCTAATTCTTCAACTGAAGAAATAAAGGCCAATTTTTTGGCGAGTTAAATTTATCTGATTATTTTAAAAAACATTCTATGTCGACCATGGATCGAGACTGATTGTGAGACACTACTAGTCTCACAAAAGAGTTTTACGTGAACATCCTGAATTGTTAATTTACTAGAGGGTGGACTTTTGCAAGTCTGCTGAGAGTCTGACATAATCGACACCTTTGAAATGCCCCAGCAGAATTGCTAAAAAAGACACAACCATAATCGAGATGCGATCTAATACAAGTATTACAGAACATCCGCACTACTAAAGTGTCGGCCCCCATTTGATTTTAACGAACATTCTTAAAACATTAATATATTTTTCACATTTAGCCACTACTTGACTTATTATTACTGAAAAGCGTAGATATTTGACGTATATAAATATTGTTTATTAAAAATTAATTTAGGACTCCTAGGAAAAACACTGGCAATTATGTCTGTTATTTCTACAAAACGCTGGCTTTTGTAGAAATCCTTTACTTTAAAAGCATATAAAAGTTAATATAACTGTCCCATTATCCTTACGAGGAACATATGTAATTCCTCCAGAATAGAAAATGCAAGCATTGCTTATTTTTATTTTCTTTTCGATTCATTAAAGCAATACATAGAAGAGATCTAAGTTTTCATGTAGCAAAGACAATGAATTATAGAAGACGTACATGCACATGCAGCATTCATTTTCTCATATATGTATGTATATTGTATTCTGAGCGGAAATTGCATCAAAACGTCAGTTATTTCCTAGTAAAACCTTTGTAAAATGGAGAAGCCAAACATAATAGAACGAATTTGAAAGAAATCCTTTGAATCTACGTAAAATAAGCATGGCAAAAAATAACCAACACACATAAAGAATGTGCTCTGTGCTGGTTCACGATGGATGCCCGTTCGAATGTAATTTAATGCCGTTAGCGGCAACATGTCCTTACAAAGTCATTTTTCCACGGAGTGCTTTTATAATGTAGAAGAAAAACGATTTATAGTTGATATTGCCGCGCGGCATTAAGTATATGTGGACAATAGCTGGATGTTCCCTGATACGGTTATGGTTTTAAAATCATTTCCGGATTGCACATAAAGTGTATATTAATGTTAAATTTTTTAATAATATTATACAGATTAATGTATTTAAAATTAGAGGCTAACCATATCCCTACACTCTTGCCAACACTGTTTCTATATAAAACAATTGTTAACATCTTAATTTTTTTTAAGTAAGCTATTACCTACTCTGTACTTCGCCAAAAGATTCTATTGTACGCAGACAGGATACACGAAGTTGAATTAACAACGCTTTCCGCTTTATCTGCTAGGTTCGTTCCGTTCATTTGTACAAATAGTTAAAATCGAATGAAGTCAAGCTATTACATTACCTACCCCTCTTGGTTTCGCTCTTTCTAGAGAAAACGATGTTAGAAGTTATCTGTTTCGGTACTGGAAGTAACTGGAAATTAAACAATGTATAACAGTACTTTTCTTTACGCGGAACCTAATTCTTAAAAATCAACTGTAGCAATCTCGTAAAATTTTCTTGTCTGAATGACTGTATTGAGAGATTAATTTTTCTGTAGATCTTTTTTTCTTATGTAATCAGCGTATTAAATATTTAAAATTTTTGAAACAACTACCTTTCAGAACGTGCCTTTTTCAAGTACTAAAATAATTATTGTTTAAATAATACAGTAAAATAAACTAAATTTGCCTTATGAATTGTTTTTTATATATTTTCAAATTGCATATTAATTATATACAGGTTTATTTCGTTTCACACAGCTGACAATAGCAACCAAGACAAACTTTTTCCAAAAGGTCAATTAAAAGACAAGAAGAAACATGGGTACCACTCTCCTTGAATTTTTGATGACTTGAGGTCACGAATGGGTCATTTAATTTTAGTTAATACACGTACACGCATTTAAGTACAGAACGAACGTTGTTATTCCCAAGTTTTGATGCGACAAAACACGCTTTGTATTTACAGATTTATGCAGACAAGCGGCGAACGATGGGCCACTTTCAAATTGGCTCCGGTTTCAGACGGTTTGTAGGTCTTTTCACGCGATAGTTAGTGATGAATCTAAGATTCTAAGCTATAACACGATATGCTAGTTCTATATGGAAATTATATTTTGGTCAGAAAAAAATCGATTTCGGCTGAGAGGCTTTTGTTAATGGAAAAAGTAGGCTGCGGCCAAGAACATATTTTAAAAGCGTTAAAGTGTTTTTAAGATTCGATTTTCTAGATAAACACACAGGAAATTCCCTAAAATTGTAGAAATAAACGCTAGCACTACTAAATGGCGACAAGGCAGATAAAGTAAACATCAACCTAAATAGGTTATCTAAAGCTGAATTTGAATTACATTAATTAATAGTTGTGAATAAATTTGGATTTTAGCATTTTACTATTTATACACTGTTGAAAATATTACGGTGTTGGCGTTAATTTTGCGCTAGACAAAATGTTTAGTGTTGATTTTTCCAAACTTTGCCAGACGAGTTGACTACGCGTATTTAATAGAACAGAAATTACTAGAATTTCGTGTGAATTCTTTGTTCAGATATGAGGATTGACTATTTTTCTAGACATTCAGAAGCGTCAACCAATCAGAATTTTTCGCTCGGATAGAAATATAGAAACCCCACCTATTCTAATACAGTATTGCATTATACGCACCACCTGCATTGCACATGTATCTGTTTTCGTGTTTGATTCTCCGTATTAACATATCCAAACAAACCACCAAATGTGACTGACTTGCAAAGTGTAACCTCGTGTTATTAAACGTTAATTCCAGTGGGCATAAAAAATTCAACATCTTAAAGATGTATTGGGAACATCTATTTACGCAATTAATTTAGACTTGAATCAAATAGCATAAACATTCACTTAATTTTATAATGGTTCTCAAAAAATCATTTTAAAATTCCCACGTTTAGTTGAAACCAAAACTTTTGAATGAGTAGTTCTGTATATTTATAAATGAGAAAACGTCTTAAAGAGAGAATATTATAGCACTAAGAAATAAGAGTTGCATATTAAAAAGACGTTGTGTTTAGAAAATGGTGTTAAAACACCCAATAGATCGCATTCATTTAGTTAAACAGCTAGTAAATTTGTCTAGTCTAGATCAAATAAAATGTGACTAGAAGTATTTTATAATTCCACGTGTCAGTTGGACAAAATAACCCCTTAGCAATAGACAATACTTGACTATCTTTGCTCGTCAAATTTAAACTTCTATAGTTCTCGACAAAATAACACGAAAAGAGTGTGGACCTCTCCTGACTATTAAATTAGTCAAAAAAGTGTTAAAATTTTCAACAGTGTACTGTGTATTTACCATAGATGTGTTTGGTTGTTTCTTTGTGCTTCGAAATGACGTCATCTGACCGACCTTGACGAATTTGAGATTTAAATCCAGCATACTGTGTTATTTGAACTGTGATTCTAAACATATGCATTCCCAGATGCGTCATCAGTATATGTAGTTGACTGGCGCCATTTAAACTTGTTGTATGGTTTAACTTGTACATAAGTAAATCGTGAAATAACAAGACAACTGTTTTGTTTAAAAATTGTATTTTTAACTTAAATACTTAAATTCTAAACCCTTTTAGTTTCTCGTGTAATTTTTCATTTTAAAATGGCTTCCAAATTTGTCTACCTACATTACACTTTTTGTGTCAGTACATATATGAAATATTAAAATTTTGCATGGCTCACGCACCTAATGTTTAAAAAACCAAGCATTTTTTAAACATTAGGTAATTTTAACTAAAGGTTTAAATTGTTAGTATGGATCCGCACTGAGTCATTTATGTTTTTTTTTACTTTATTTTAATTAGCGTTTAGTGTTAGTGTACTATGTTCTAATAATTGCTATATTGAACAATATTACTAAATTTAAATTTGGAAGAAATCGACCACGGCTCAATAGTCCAGAAAAATTCTTGTTGCGTGACACTGACGTTATAACCTATATTTTGTGAAATTTAAATTAAGTTTTAATTTTTGTATTTTCAACATTTTGATTATTAGTCCATTGCATAGGCGTTTCTATTACATATAAACTCTTAAATTATTTCAGCGAACCCTTTTAATAGAATAGATAATAAAAAAAGGTTGAGTTGATTGTGGAATAGTTTAGTTAGCTTGGTGACGTTTCTTTGTTTTTTTTTGTATTTGTATATTATCACAAAATCATCTAAGAAATATTTGATGAAAATAGCAACTATTATAAAGCATATAAAAGTTTATAATTTACCGTGAAAATTTGTCTAAAGTGATGGCGGATGAAATATAGGTTACACATGTTTTAAAATTTGGAAAGTGATACATATCTGTATTATTTATATACAATCATTTAATGTGTATGTATATTTAACGCATAGCAGTGGAATTATAGAGGTTTGTAAAATAACGGAAACAGCTGTCAGAGTGTTAAAGCAAATTTATTGTCTGTCAGGTTACTTTTAACGAACATTTGTAGGTTTATAATTCATTATTGTATCAGTTTTTTTTTTAATTTAGGAGGAAATAGAATGAATTAAGGTTGGTATAGTTTACAGGATTTATTCTGGTCAAGCTTGTTAGTCAATTCACACGTTGCTTTTTGAAATTGAAAATATTGCTAAAAAAAAGAGGATTG
>RXPK01004785.1:0-84475 GCA_004143645.1 Protaetia brevitarsis
TAATTAAACTTGAATCCAACCACGACAAGTAAATTGTGAGCGATATATTAAATATTTTGGCTCAAACAAAAACTTGAATTAGCTTTTTCAATGTAACGAGAAATTTTCACATATTCGAAATATGGGATTTTAATTTTACTGATTACAGTAATAAAAACAACTGGCCTCACGTTGGGCGCCAAATAAATATGCTGTGTACTGATTGAATTAAACGAAAATGCAAAATGAATTTTAAAATGAAAAAGAAAAATAAATTTACGCAAAAAAAACAATTAACCTCAGAGTTACCCTCGCGAATTAAAACTTGAATCTAACAACGAAAAGTAAATTGTGAGTGAATGAAATCAGACTTTCTTAATTAGCCAAAAAATTGAAAAGGTTTAATATAAAATAAAAGAAAAGAATTTTTGTAACCCAAAGACGCAAATTGACAATCAAATTGTGAAAAATTCTCGGTAAATTGTACAACAGCTGTTTAAGCAAGGAAAACAACCAATAAATAATCAAAAATATGCAACTTGAAATACACTCAGCGATAAAACGGATTGTCTTACCACAGCAGTAGGTTATACTTAACATCTCTAATATCCTTTGTGTTTGATACAGGATACCTCATTCGAAGAAACACTAGCAATTAAGACATTCCCCAACTACAAAACTATCTAAGGCCGCTTCGTGAGAACACACGATAATAGAAAAAAAAAGGTCGTCACTACACCGTTGAACTTAATTAATTTCAAGTCTCATTTCGATCGGACCCGTGTACCGTGCAAATGCGTCCGGGTAATTTGCATACGCGTACAATACCTAGGCACGACAACCGCATGTTTCCTAACTTTCCCAACTCCCTTAAGTCATTCGCGTCCGAGTCGTTTGTTGTGTAAAGCGAGAGCGAAATTGCGCCCGTGTTATTGGCCGGGTATTTCGCCAAGTTTACGGCAAACAGTGCCGACGCGACGCTAGTTTCGGTGTTTACATAATACGAAATCTGCTGGAATACAGCGATCGTCTATTCGATAAGATTATGTCTGAAGATTAGGTTGTTCAGTGTAAAGGATAAGTTGGCTAAAGCTCCCTGTTTTTTTTCTCGAGGTAGTTCCTTTCGGGAGAACATGGAAAAGCGATTTGGGAGATCCTCTGAAAACATCTGCGCAAATTAATGTGAGCCGAACTACTTTCTCTTAATTGAAAAAAAAAGAAAAGATGGGGTTCATTCTTTCATGTAATGCCTCTGAAAATGACTGATTAGGACGCTGATTGCTAAAGTGAGAGAAAAAAATGATCCATTAACCGTTTCTCAGTCAACTGAAAATTATTATTAGAGTGAAAAGTATATTTGAACTGTTATTCATTTTAGAAACAATATATGTATAATACAAAGCTTCAATCTGGAGCATTACCTTCTACTTTTGAACTTAGAGCACGTATATATTAACTTGGAGAGAAATCCATGTAGCAAATACTTACAGGTCGCAGTACCAACAATTTTGTAGAAATAAGTACTACAAACTATTGATTTCTAACGTACTGCTGTGGACTCCGTGATCCATACAACCCTTTTATCACTGAGATGTATTTTAAGTTGCATATTTTGGTTGTTGTGTTTTATTTGTCAGTACAGCTGATCTTCAATTTACCGAGAATTTTTACAATTTTGTTTTGTTTTGTATAATTTTAGTTTAAGAGTTTATTGTATGATTATATTTGTGTAGTGTTAAATTTTTTTATTTAATCCAGCCATTCAAATGTCTATTGTTCGCTTGTGTTGATTTTATGCGTATTCTATTTAATATTGTCATTGTAATGTTCTACGTAGTCAATGAAGGAATTTTTATTGTAATAACTGTTAATGTATTGAAGTGCACACTTTGTAGATATAAGATCAATTATTATTGTTTGTTTAGGAAGATTTATTTTAGTTCTTTTCTCTCATTTATATTTTGTGTGAGTTAATTTTTCTGTTAATCTATTTTGCTGCATCATTCTTTTTCCTATCACCTCGGTTGGGTGAGTAAAAGTATTTTTCTATCATTTAGCTTTTTCATGTTAGTAAATTTCTAGCTTTTGTCCCCGCTTAGATTATTTTGATTTGGGAAACCACGTGGATAGAAATTCATAGGTCTTATAGGTTGAATAATCTTCCTGAACAAATAAAACCTTTTAATTTTGCTGTGTTTAGGAAATTGCATTGTCCTATTTTAAATTAGAGTCTAGTGCAGTTTTTATTTTAGGCCAGAACCTTCAGTTCGGGGTTTTTTCTGCACCATTGTATATTAGCCTATTTTGTTGTAATAAATTTATTGTTTAAGGGCGTCAATGGGTTAAAAAAAATAAAAAAATAAATATACTGTGTATCAATTGAATTAAAAAAAAATGCAAAATGATTTTAAAATGAAAAGAATAAAACATTTATCGGGCCCCACGTTGGGCGCCAAATAAATATTTTATTCTTTTCATTTTAAAATCATTTCGCATTTTTTTTAATTCAATTGATACACAGCAGTACGCGTTTATCATTTAATAGTAGTCATTGTAGAAAAAGTTTACACCTATTTATAGGATCAATATTGTTTGAAATTATAACGCAATTTTGTTGAAATTTGATTGCATTTGGAAGTAGCAAAAATTGATGGTGTATTGTAGGTAAATATTGCACACATTCTATAATTGTGTCATACTGTTAGTAAATATTTCTTCTAGTATCTACTGTGACAGTATTCACAAACAATCAGATCATATAATAAAAAGATCGACGTAGTAATGAAAGATTAATATGTTTAATTGATTTAATTTCGTTGAAAATTATGCAGAAAAATATTCTGCGGTTGCAGATGGTATGTGAAAGCGGATTGTGAAATTATGGGTTCTATTAAAAAATAACCTTAAGAAAAGTTTTTATAATATTTTTATTCCAGTCTGTGACATACTTTGATTTCTAACGACTATCACGTGTTTAGAGATATGACGTCATGGGTAGTTTTTTTTAAATGGATCATTCTGTATCTTTTCACATTTTCAGATAGACACTTTTTCAAGAATTACAATGATATATGGTTTGGTGGGTGTGCTGCTTGAGATATTAAAATAAAGCGTTGGCTAAGCACATTACCAAATGTGCTTATTCGGATGAAACTTATTTTTAGACAAAAAAAGGGATCAGTAAATAATATAAAGACAGTTTTGTTAGGGACGTTTTTTAATACTGATTTTCAGAGACAAACGAACGAATTGAAGTCATAAAATATGTCAATAGTAATAATAATACAGTAGTTAAAATACATGTAGAGATTAGAATCTAGAAACTGGTAAGATAACATATTACTTGAATCTATACACACAATATAGGATAAGGTTGGAGGAGGTGATAAATAGATACAATTTTTTTTTATTTACTCTGTGTTAAAGACAGAGCATTTCTTCATATTGTGAATGTGCCTGTTGCACATAAACTGGTACCTATCTATCACCAGCCAATCAATAGCCAAATGTATGTTTAATACCAATAAAAAATAACAAGCATCATCTATTTGTCAACAGTGTAGGTACTTTGTTATATATTTCTAGTCGATATTGTAGATAACTATTTAACTGTACCAAGATGTGTTTTCAGCCATTTTGATGGTTAACTAAATAATGATATGAATGTCTAAATACTTGTCTAATATTATATATTTAGTTAACATGATATTGCATATAATAAGGAACAGGGCAACAGAAGGATATTTTCAGATTTTATTAGCCAATGATAAAGAAATACTAGGATTATATTTGATTGAGTTACGTATGTTATTCTTAAAAATTGTCGAGATTATTTAATATATAATATATTTAATTTAATCATGCGCGTTTGTATTTTATTGAAGTAATCATTTGTGCTAAGTTTTTATATCATCAATCCTTATTTATATAAACTTGTAACGATGGAGTTTGGAGTTTAACTCCCAAACTCGTTAAATCTCACTTTATAGAACGCAAATAATGCACAATTGTTGAAGATACATTAGGAGCTAAAATCTTATCGCTTTAGAGGTCCACAAGGTTCCATCCTTAAGCCATCGTTCCTATATTGCATGCTGGTGATTTATCAGAAGTTATTGAAAGCAAAAAATCTACACCATAATTTAGTTTATCAATAATTTCAAATTAATCATCCCAAAAGTTCCTATTTTAGGATTCACTATATATAATACTAACTGATTTATTATTTTAAATAATGGGAGCCATATAACTATATAAATGTTCGATAACTGTTATGTATACTTACTTACTTCTTCTAGCAGCTTCATTTGCTTTAACTGAATATGTTTGTCCTTAATGTATCTTCAGTTGCCAACCTCTATAGTGAAGTATCAAATTTTGGAGGTGACTATCTTACTTCCTGAATTAAATTGGCATTAATTCACCTGCAATACGATTTAGATTAGAATAGCTGATAATATTCTAGTTAAAGCGAGCATTTGTGTAGATGTTCATTGTCCTATAAATAGACGTTCCATTCTAACCAGATTAGAAAGACGACTTATGTATATACATACATACATACATACATATATAATCCATAATTCTCAGAACATTTGCAGATCCTATAGATTTGGACGGTACAATAAACTTGAATGCTGATTAGGTTTTGACTGCATCTACCGGATGCGAGCCATAACACTACAGGCATTTTAGTAATGCAATCTAGAACTCGAGGATTGTCTGTTAACTGGAACAGGTTGTATTGTGTCTTCGCTTAATCCAAAACTTCATATAATAAATAATATAAAATCTTATTGTGAATTTGGTAGTTTGAACGTCAGGGCAGAAAATTACAACTGTAACCAACACAGAAATGTTAGTAAATTTATGTCTGATTCGCCAATAATTGAATTAAAGTTACTAATTTTGACTTTCCAGCCTACTTTAAACTAACACAAATTCACTATCTTGCAAGGTAAATAATTATTAAGTTGGGACGTTGCTAATAATTTTAAGGAACTCAATAGGGGATGATGAATTTCAAATTTTTGATATTGAAATCAATACTTCAAAAATACCAGAATGGTTAATAGGTTGAAGAAACTGGTTGAAACACTAATATGCCAAAGATTTTCAAAGTGGTGAGGCTCTAATATAAGAACCTACAAGTAGGGTCAGCATTTTCAGTGTTAAATAAACTAAATAAAATAAAATTGTGAAAACTTAAGAAAGATGTATTGCTATGTAAATTCAATGTTTTCCAGCATTTCCTAGATTTCCGAGTGTCGTAAAAGATAGATTGATAAATTATTTGATAAAATCTATCTAAATTAGATTAAAAAATAAATAAAAATTAGATAAAAAACCGATTACAGCAATTAATGGATGAGATAACCAATGGCAACACCGTCAATCACGAAACATTGATAGAAAAATTATTTCACTATGGCATTAGAGGCATTTCCCTCCAGCTGCTGTGTCCTAGCTAGATTCAGTACAAAAATGTTGAGTGTTGGAGTACCGCACACAATCACTTTAGGCCCTTATCTTTTGTAATTTAAATACGACTTACCGGAAAATATAACTTGTTGAGACTTCTCTTTTTAAAGATTTTTTTTAAACCTAAATGATTAAAAATGTGTACAAAATACATATATTTTTGAGGGTGACGTTACACTGCGACCTAAAAGATCTACCATGTCCCCTATTCTTGCTGTTTTACAGTTGCCCTTAAGTGTAGGATACGAGAAGGCTCCGGGTTAGGTAAGTCTCCCTCTTCGATTTCACATGCTCCCAGGTGCAATGCCCTTGAGTTGCACACTGCTATGCAATTTGAGAGGAGATAAATGTATATTTGTTCCCCACAAAATCTCCATTCAGATTCTTTTGCGAATCCAAGCTTACTCAGATGTCCCTTCAGTTTAAAATGGCCTGAAAGTATTCCTGTTAATATCCGAACATTGTCCTTACTTAGGTTGATGCATTCTGTAAATCTATTCTGGTTATAGGTTCCCAGAAGAATTCTACTCTGCCTCATTCCCCGGAGATTCTCGCATTAATTAGATTTTATATTAGTATATTAGAAATTTCATTATATCTTATGGATTAAAACTTTGAAACTTTTCATAGAACAAATATTCTTGTTTTATGGAATGCCGTTTGAGTTCTTAACTTATATTTTGGATATATTCTACTCCTAAAAGTATGTAAGATTGTTCTAGGATTCTATTTCAGTATGTTTTCTGTCCCTTTTTTTTTTAATTTTGACAGTTTAAATATTATTTCTGCGCTTTACATTTTTTTCTGTTCATGGTAAATGATAATGTGATGAAAAGCACATAAAAATAAAAATTATATTTCTATAGATAGATTTCGAAATGGAAAATACAATGTGTACACACATAACTTTTTTGCGCCGTTTGTACCGAATCGAAATAGATTATAATTAATTCGAATAGAATTGGAACATGTATGGAACCTACTCCGATGTATTTTCGTTTTCAATTAAATAGAACAGAAAACTACGCTCAAATTACAGCGCGGACGATATTGTCAATTACAGGAGAGCAAATATAGACAGAGGTCTATACAGAATATTTTGCTGCCCCAACGTTTGACGCGTTCAAATATAATTCGGTAATCTTAAAAATTTGTAGTTATCCAGATAAGAAAATAAAAAGTCAATCTAGTAATTTTTTATGGCCGGCCCGCTCAGGAAAAGGCGGAGTTGCTAAAATTTGAGAAGGCACCAGTTCATCTTAGCATGGTTGAACAGTAGTTTAATGACAATTTATTACACGTCTATGATGTGGAATCTTAGGTTTGGCACACTAGATTCTACATGACAGACGTGTAATAAATTGTCCCACCCATAATCCTTTTTGAAAAATTGAATGTAACAATTTGTAACCAAAAAAAATATTTTTCCTAAAAGAAGGAACGATATGCTAGCTAGAAAAAAAAAATACTTTTATTTCTGTGCCCCCTTCAAAAGTAAAATATTATTCGAAGATATAAAGTAGAAGTAATCTTTGCCAACTGAAGATTTGTCGAAATCCTAGTTACAATTTTGCACAACATATGCGTATAAAGAAAACATTTACACCTGCTTTTACGTTTTTGGAACGGAACTGCGATTGCTTTTATTTTATTGTAAGAATATTAAAAAATAACACTACTACATTTTAGTGATATTGCGATTCACGAGCGCCTGTCCATTATTCAAAGTGCTTTTTTTTGAACTTTCATTTCAGCTTTGGATGGTTCTTTCGCGTGTCTCTCATTACCATCTGTGTTCATCATCTTGCATGTTCGCCTGGTTTTAATAAATTTTCACCTGAAAAGTAATCAGTGCTATACATAATAACAATGTGATAGCAATTAATGTCAAAGCACTATATTTTTTACGAATGAGCATAGAATAAAGATCTTTTTTATATGAGAAAGGAAAATAATAAAGGAAATAAGAACAAATAGTGAAGTTAATTTGTAATAAATACGTTTTATATATGTAGTTTCATGGCTATAATTATAATTGCAGATAATATTAAGTATCTTTACATCCTGCTTGCCAATATAAAGGTATACCTTGTTTTAAATTTTCAATAGTTTTTTTTTATGACATTTCTAATGCTGTGGGTATAAATTGATAAATGGAAATTTTGTACCACGAAAAATCGAGGTCTAAAGAAGTCACGTAGGAAGATTTTCATAATCAAATAACATCTGAAAACTTATTTTTTTTTTATGGAAACATGATTATTAATATTTGAATATTTAATTGTTTTCCTTATTTTGTTTTCGACTCAATAAGGAATGAACATCTTCCAAAGACTTTTGGTGGTCAGTGTCTCTAAAGAATTATCCACTCTTGTTTGGCAAAGCTTGTTCTTGAAAACTGCAAGTAAGTTTTTAATTTAGATAAACCAAATAAACTAAAATTTGTTGTCCACCATAACAGCCAGAAATATTATATAGATATTTTTAAAAATATATTTTATAAATATTTTTCGTGAGAGGTTTTTGAATATATTTTTCATATTTTTTTCTAAATACAGATAAAATATTCAATTAAAATATTTATTCCATATTTTAAAATTAATGTAAGCGCAATATTTTTCTAAAATATTTGTAAAATATTATTTATATGAAAATTGAGATTTTTTATGCAATCTATTTAATTTGTCAAAATGAACTAAAATTGTTCTTGGTTATTTAGAATGTATAACGTCGATAACGAAAAGTTGAAACATACATAGAGTTGTCTAAAAGGCAAGAACTTGTTTTTTCACACTCACCATACAAGTTAATAATCAATAATTCTGGCATCTTTTAAGGCATACTGAAGGTTTATCAAATTAATCACTATTTCTTAATTGAAGTGTTCTAAATAAAAAACAAACGTGTTTATTATCATTTTATTTGAATAAGCCAATAAAAATGAAAAATACTCATTTTTAAGCCTAGCCTTGACTGGTGCCAGGTACAACCCTATGGCTTTTTTCATATCGTCGGTAGTGACGCTCTCATGGCGTTTCCTTGTGGCCTCTAAAACAGTGCCAATTGTATTAGATCATACCATGAATAAAACATGGTACAACATTATCAACACCTACTAATACATTTGGAGCATTTACAATAATTGGAGTGGTAGCTACATTCTAATACTTACGATACTTATTTTTACTTTATTTCATAATATTTGAAAACATTCTACGTACAAACAATAAAACAACACAACGTATTCTAACCTCTATTTGAGGTTATGACGCTTATCTACCGAGATGAATCTCTTAAGCAAATCAACTAGCAATTTATCTGGTAGATGCAGTACATATATGATGCATAAAATTCCTACAATTATATTATTAAACGATTTTTGTACATAGCGATATTGAGCATTCCAATTATCTTATAAATGCCATGACATGTTCAAAGTTTTGCTTACCTCGTAGTCATCACAAAAACTAAAACACACCCCGCAACAATTAATTACACAGTTAACCCTAATCTGCCCTAATCGTATACTATTATAAACTATAACATGTAACGGACAAACGAATGAAAACGTTGATGATACGCACTTGCGCGTGTGCATTCTATGTACCTAATCCATAGAGGCATAAACAATACTAAATCATATAAACCGGCACCGTAATGAATAGAGGTGTTGTGTCGACGTTCGCAACTTACAAATATTACAAATAATATAATACAAAACGCAGATATATTAATAGAAAAGTTACAGCGCTCAACTTAGATACTAATTAAATCATATTAGATATATATTATCTAATTTAATCTTTAACTATCATTTTAAATAGGTACATACCTACTTAATATGTATGCATATTTTACCCATTTTATATTATTCGTCCTACGCACCAAATGTACAAAAGCAAAAATTCAATTTTTTTTTTTATATGAAATAAATATTTACAGAAATACAAAGCAAAATATTCTTGCAGAGTTATGAAAAATATATTTAGAAAACATTTGCAATAAAATATTATTAATGCTACATAAGATATATTTTTTAAATGTTTTCCTAATATATTTTATGCATATTATATTAATATAACTAATATTCAAGAAAGATTTAATATTTTTTTAAATATTTATAAAATATGAAATAAATATAGTTGGTCACTGGGGCAATCTTATTTTAATATTTATACCTAATGTAAGTATTTCTTCAACCATCAAAATGATTTTCTCCTTTATTTACAGATTATAAGCCTCGGAAACCAATGCCCCTGCGATGCAGCTCACCCATTTTAAGGCTCGCCAAAACATCTCCACAAGCTGCCCGTTGATATGACTTAGAGATTACTGCGAAATCGAGCTGGAACATTCAGCAATTCAAATGCCCCCATTCGCGAAATAACACCCGTCAGACGAAGTCATGCCAGATACTCCGATCGGTGTGAACGATTCTTGCGTGTTGGATCAGGAAGAATCGACCATGGTCTTCGCTTTCGTCACCAACGGCGTCCTGTTGAACCTCTTCGGCTTCTTCGGGCTCCTGGGCAACATCATCAGCATGATCATCCTGTCCAGACCCCAGATGAGGTCGAGCATCAACTATCTGCTCATCGGATTGGCGCGAGTGGATACCATCCTGATAATCACCAGTATTCTACTGTTCGGAGTGAGCGGTATCTATCCTTATACGGGTTACATGTTCACCTATTTCTACGACATACTACCACATATGGCTTCGGTTCTCTACTTCCTAACGACCGCTTGTCATACCGCTTCCACTTATATGACTGTGACAGTGTCCTTCGACCGATTCGTGGCGGTGTGCAACCCTCTGAGGGCGCGTTCGCTCTGCACGTACGGCAGAGCTAGGATCTACGTCATCTGCGTCATGATTTTCGCCATCATCTACAACGTTCCCAAACTTTGGGAGGTCAAAATTTACAGCGATATTCACCCGGAAATGAACGTTACGATATACTGTGTACGCATGACGGATTTGAGGGACAACGGCCTGTACAAGGCCATCTACGTGACGTGGTGCTTCTTCCTGTTCATGCACCTGATACCGTGTCTCAGCCTGTTGGTGCTGAACATTTGTATATATAGACAGGTAAGTTATTATTTAGCGACTAGCGATATTAAAATAGTAGTTATGGCTTGGGGGGTAGCGAAAAGAAAAATTATCACCCTGTAAATTCGTGAAATGAGCAGATTCCGCTGTGTGGAGGTCATAAATTGTGGAAATCTCGGCGGTAGTCGCTTGGCCGCTGGGTTTCAGAGAGAATTATTGATTTTTCTCTATTTGGATAGTATCCAAAGGTTCTCTAAATGTATGATACTGAACTTGAGAAAAACAGGATAATCTTAAATAATTCTTCAGCAGAAAAAAAAGACTTAATATAAGTTATTAAAAGTTTTTATTTATTTATCCTGTTACATAGCCAGTAAATAAGCAGTTCCATAATATGTATACCTGGTGTCCCAACTCTAATTTTCTACCCATAACTTTTTTATTTATAAATATTTTTTATAAGACTCGAAATATATGATTTACATTAATTTTTCAATCATTTAACCGATATTATTACTTTCTGTTGTTGCGAAACTTCAATTTTAGGGGGTGCAATCTGACTTTAAAATCCACCCCAAATTTCGTTTATGCAAAATAACTTTTAAACAGTGAGAGACAGAAAAAAGTTTGAATGGAGGACTATCTAGCCCTTTCGGTTGATATAGCTATTAATATACAGGGTGTTACAATAAGCACAGAACGACATATGTTGTGCTTAATTGATCGAATTTCAGAAATCGGTTATAATCACTCTATTTGGCATCGATTACTGTATGTAGACCGGATTTAAATGATTATAAAAGGTAAAATCCATATTTGATCCTGTGTGAGTTGTCAATATAGGAGAAAAAAGAAATCAAACAAGGTCTAGATCCTCACAAAATTCCTTAACATCGCACCACCGGTTTCGCTTTATCCGAGCATCCTCAGGCCAGCTAAAACTGCTTTAGCACACAATCATTATTTGATACTGTCAAATAATGATTGTGTGCAACAATTATTAACAAAATAGTATGGTATAAAATTATTTTTTTATATAAATGAAGTAGTAAAGCAAAATGATAAAAAATATTTAAAGGATACTTACAATTTAAAATCAGTTAATAATGGTCACGATTTAAAAATAAAATACAATACAAAAACGTATGTAAAACTTGTAAAGAACAGACATTAAATGAAGAATAAAACACATAAGTTTAAACAAACAACACTTTAAAATTATTTAAAATAAATGTACTTAACCACTTCAAACTCAGTATATAAATAATTCTGGAAAAGTCGAGACTAAAATTTAAAAGAAGGTAGAGAATTTCCAGAAAATTGCAATAAACTTGCGCCACCTATTATTGAAAAACGAAACTAAAATAATGATGTGCTACAGACGTAGTAGGATATTTGAAAACCATATATGCATAGTGTCATCTATCTAGTAAAACTTGGAAAAAGGGGATGGAATCGAAAATTAATTGTGAATTTCATGAAAGGTCTCTACTAGTGTGCTGTTGCCTCAATATTTCCAATGCCTCTAAGTTGTTGAGGTAGGTACCTCTTTTGGCCGTATGTAATATTTGGAAATTGTGATTGATCTTAAAGTGGTGCTTATTTTCTTTTAAGGGTAAACCCAATTCTACTGTAGATTCCTTGTTCGGTAAACATTCGGTAAACTAAACCCTCCAAGATATCGTAATCAATTTCTATTTTTCTGGTACAAAAGCCGTTACATAGAATCCGGACTAGACAAAATTTATCCATCCAGTGACATACGCGTTTTCGTTCGATGATGAAAGAATTGTATTTACATGCAAACGATATGAACTTAATAAACGGTTGTTGTTGCCAATATGCAACTAGTTTTCTCTTGTATCAGCAAAAATATATATAAATAAGCACAAATCGTTCCGTGCTTATTGTAATACATTGTATATAAATAGCTGAATCACCCAAAAGGGCTACATAAACACTTGAAATTGAATTTTTTTTTCTATCTCCCACCGTTTAAAAGTTATCTTGGATAATCGAAATTTGGGGCGGATTTCAAAGTCAAATTGCATCCCCTAAAGTTGAAGTTCAGCCACAACAGAAGGTGTCCTTGAGTAACACTCCATGGGGTCTACAAACTGGCGAAGTTTCATTAGAATCCTACGATTTACAATTCGCGAAGTTTCCTTGTAAAGCTAAATAGATAAAATAGAGCAATGCGAAATGCCGTGTCAGCTATGTATTTATATGGTAACCACAGTATTTCGCATCGCCTAAAGGATTTTTTTTAATATTCACGTTGAATATTATTTATAATAATTTTCACTAGTTATCTGTTTTATATGCAATATTTTTATTGATTCATACAACGTCAGTCGACAAACCGCCTGACTTTGATTGATAATAACCCCCGGGAAATAATTATATTCTATAAAACCCCATTCACCTCCTCCACTCGCCGATTTTTACGCGCAACAAAGGGACGTTTAGATTTAGAACGAACGATTACAGCGAAATCGTAAAATTGAATTCACTTGCGTTCAGCCGTTAAAAAATCCTGAGCGTTCGCTACCGCTACAATGTCCACAGAACCATAAATACAATTTTAAGGTCGCTTCCGGCTGTCTCATTTCCATACAACGCCTATCGCGGCTATTTTTAATACATACTCCTCTATATATAATACGGTCGTACGGACGTAAAATAGACGTAGGTATACGTATGTACGCGCTATATTCGTTAATAACGGGATTGCTAGAGATGCAATTGCGTTTTACGAGGGACAGTAAAGATGACAAATTAAAGCTTTTATCGGAGCGCCCATGGGAAATGCTATTTGCCTTCTTTTTCCCAGTTTACCCGTATAAAGCAGATATTTTGTTCGCTTATATCCTCAGGGTTTTCCCCTGTAATCTAACCCAGATGCTATCAAGTCTTGTACGATAGGAAAATGTCTCTATTTTTGATACAATGTCGTCAAAGTGACCCGCAGCGTGTTTTGTATGTCGCAGATGTCAACCGTAGTCCCGAATATAATTAACTTGCGTTTTTTAAAAACAGCATACTACATTCGCTTTTTTCTTATCGGAATAACGACTCTACATCGCATTGTTTAAGCGCCACCTATGTGCCGTTCATGGTATCGCGCTCACATTTTTATCTGTAGAAATATCTACGTAATATTTTTTTATTGTACAATATAAGCGGACCTATATTTTGTGATTATGTCGTAAAACAGCGATAGCAGTTCCACTAGCATAGTATACTATTATGGTACAAAAAACTTTTTGTCACCTGGTTGTAGTTAATTTCCAACGTAAATTACGTAGAAAATGGTCAACTTGTGAGAGTTGGGTATTATTTTGTATTAGTTCTCCCTGGGTATGCTATATATATGTATTTTGTCGATATACGTTGTATACGCTGGGTATTTTAGGGGACTTTAAAGTTTTTAGGTCTGCAAGAAATTGAAAAAAAATCGGATTTAGACAATGTTAAAATCGCAGAATACTGGAGACTAACTTCCTTGTGTACGTATCAGTGCTTCACGCAGTATAAATTATTTTAAAGTAGATATGATCTTTGTATTGGATGAAAGTGAAAAGAATTACTTCCTTGCAAGCAGAATTTATACAGAGAAATAAAAAAAGGACGTAAAATAAAATTTTAGGAGTCTGTTCTTGAATAAATTCTTAAAAATGGAAATACAAAACACGAAATAAGTTAAAAAGTGCAGGAATTGAGGGCAATGAATATTCACTTCCAGTCAAAAAGAAATTAATGAAGAAATAGGAATTAGAAATAATAAATTCTAAAACAAAATTACTTTTGTGGATATCACATTCAGTTTCACCAAGAGTTTTCTAAAACTTTTATAACTTAAAACGCAAAATAAACTTCGGGGAGATCTGAACTTCTTCAATTTTGTGTTGTGTGACATGATTTTTGTAATTATCCTGATCACAATCCACGACTGCTCAGAAAAAATGGATCTCCCACAGAGACGGTCATTAAATGCTTGGGTTGGTGATTTGTGATCGATTAGAAGGTTTCCACTTTCTTGGCGGGCATTTAAATGGTAAAGCTTACCCTCATTTTTTAGAAAATTTGTTGCCAAACTTTTTTGGGAGTAACACCTGTTGAGTGAGAAAGAATGTTGTTGCAGCACGATGGCGCACCAGCTTATTTCATACTGGGGGTGAGAGATCATTTAGATTAAAGGTATACAAAAAGTAGATTGGAAGAAGAGGACCAACACAATGGCCACCTACATCTTTTGATCTTACCAAAATGAATTTTCATTTATTGGGACGCATAAAAGGGCTTGTATCAGTGCAAAACCTACCACAGTAGAAAATATGAGAGATCACATAACGCATATTTTTAACAATATTAGGCGTATTAATGAAGGTAGAACATTTTTTCAAACAATATTAAGAATTTTGAGTTTTTATCAAAAATACACTACGGACTACACCAGTCATAGGGACATATTAACAAAAACTGTTCATAATTAACCGTCTGTGTGAAAATTGTAATTTTAATTTTTATTTATCTTTTTTTTTTCATTAATAGAAGAACATTGATTTTATTTTTTTTTATGTGAACATATAAATTTTATGTATATTTTAGTTGTAATTTGGATGTGTGTGTGTGTGATGGCGACTTCGTGAAAGAATAAGACGAGCAATAGAAATTGTTAGCGGTAGTCACGTGTCGCAAGGATAGGCAACGTCCCTGATTTGATGAGCAAGAGACAAAGTGTGGGAGAATGCGCGTGCACAGCAAGGAGAGAGAGAGTCGGTTCTCAGCAGCTAAGGGGAACGCACGCGTTGAAAAACGCAGAGCGGTAGCAAAAGGAGCCGCCATTAAGCGCAAACAAATTAAATATTTATATCTTCGCAAAAGTGAGTCGCATGGGTTATCATGTTCCTTCTATTTCCCAGTGCCTTGGCCATATTTTAGTGCCGCGCTGAATAACCTCCTAAATGAGGAATTTTTGGTAAATTGCGTAATAGCAGCAAGTGAACTAAATTGTTATGGCAACCATGGGAGATATACGTACCTAGAGAACCGAATACAGCATTTGCAGGGAATAAAAACTAAGATACCCCGGGCTGAACTACAGACAAAACCCGTTGTGTGCGCCGAACTCTACTGACCACACCCAAAGGCGAGGGACTACCAAAATCGAAAGTGTTACCGCTTATTTTACTCAGTTATTGGTTTGTAAGAAAGTAATCAGAAGTAATAATTTTGCTTACACTTACTCTCAAGTTTAATACTCTGAATTAGTTATTAAGGTTTAAGCACCAATTTATTTTATTTTACGTTGTAGTTTTAACTGTTTTCTTTGTCAATTTTTTGCTTTCTTTATTGGAATAAAATAAAAATACTGTAAAGGTAAAATCAATTTCCCTTATTTGTATGTATCTGATCCTGTATATTAAATACATTTTAGATATTCATAGAACCACAAGACCTGAGAGTGATTACGATCGGTAAAAGATTTTCATGCTAGCTTATTATTTATTTCAACTAATCAAACTAGCAATAATTATCAAAAAATCTATAATCAATATACAGGGTGTCTCCCCGTTGAGTTGCATAACTTCATAGGGTTATTCCTTGTATCAAAATTAGCAAAACACTTCCAGTCAGGATAGGTCCAATTCTCAACCGTTTTTGAGATGGGTGGTCAAAGGCGCTGAAAGTCACTGGTTACGGTAACTAATTTAGGTGAATCATGGACGCATTTGGCTCGAATTGTGGCATGAAATGGTTGCTAAGGAACGATTAACTTAGATTACAGTCTTATTTCTACAATAATAAGCAGAAATGGTTAAGTTTTAATGATTTTAATAAACAAATAATGCCGTAAACATTTAAAGTTGCTCAAAATGGCGACCCTGGATTGCCAAACACAACTCTGCTCTTTGACTCAGTCGTCTTATCCAGTTGACATTTTCCATGTTTCTTGCAGCTGCTGAAGCGTTTCCTCCACAATAGCCATACAAAAATATCATGTCGGCGTACTTTTCCTTCGTAAAAAAGAGGCATTTTGAAAGGTTCTACGAGTGAAATCCAAAACTGTCAAAAATATAACAAAACTGCTTACATGACAACTGTTAAAAAGCCTACGTCAAGTACATTGGATCTGAATTACCAGTCGAGCCAAATGCGTCCATCATTCATCTAAATTAGTTACCGTAACCAGTGACTTTCAGCGCTTTTGATCACCCATATCTCGAAAACGGTTGAGAATTGGACCTATGCTGACTGAAAGTGTTTTGCTAATTTTGATACAAGGAATAACCCTATATTATTAATTACAAATTCCAACCCAAACATATGGCGCCCAAATTTGAAACTTTAACATTTGAAAATAAACTAGAACCGTTGCAATTTGACTTTCAACGTAAGGCTCATTACAAAATATACAAGGTGTTCTATTAAAAAGATCTAAGAGTTAGTCAAAGTTTTTGAAATTGGGCAATGAATTTTGAACACTCTGTACTACTGGTGACTAAAGCTTCTTAATCTATTGCGAAATGACCTTAATTTAAATATATTTAACTTTGTTATTTAAAATTTGTGCTAATGACTTTGTATATCGCTACAGCATGATTTTTTCCTGACTAAAGCATCATCTTTTTATGAATTAATTCCCAATTATTTGGTCTTATCCTTCACATTTGCGGTAGTACTTTTTTTTTAATGGTATACTGTGAATAACGACTCTTTTTATCAAAAAATTATATATTTCCAGTAAACAAACTCATTAAATAAACAAAAGAAACAAAATAGGCGCGTGCGGCCTATAATCAGCCACTGCTAAAAATGTAAAAAAAAAAAAGTGCAGTGTTCGATTTAAAAAAATATCAACTGATTACGCCGACAGTATTTAGAACACCCAATATAAATAAAAAAAATCTAGATGTGCCGCTTAATGTCTAGTTTTACTATGTGTTTATGTAAAACATCTGATTTCAATAGCAAATAAGCTCTAGAAGACAGGACCCTGTATAGTTGATTGTAAATTATTAGGCCCATCCAAATTTAAACTAAAATAAGAGCACAAAGGCTCTGCTCCGATAAGCCATTGAAAAGTGCCCCTAAAGCTATCGGGCTGAAATTAAAGCAAATGAGTACTACTGTCACACATACTATAAATACCAAAAATTAGCTCAATCGATGCCACCCCATTCGAGATATTAGCATAAGGGTGGAAAAATTCACTATTTTTTTCTCAGGAATTACTTAAGCTATCGCGTTCAAAAAAAATATGTAAGTAAACAGTGATTATGGGCATTCTATAAAAAATCAAGAACTAATTCCCTCCACTCAGTTCAAAGTTATTATTATTTACCCCTTTTTAGGGGGAGTTTCAAGGTGCCAACTTGGCTTTTTGTTATATTAGACCGTATGCATTTAGGTTTATTATATCTTTTATTCAGTTTTTTCTATGTGGTAGAACATGTAAATAAAAAATCAAATCTCTTTGAATGATTTTAGTAAGAGCAATTTGTTTTTGGTTATTTTAGGGTTAAAATAATTATTTATCGATTAATTTCAGGATTATTTGTATAAATGTTTCAGCCCTATTAGTTATAAAAGCACCGAAATATACAAAACAATGTGTAACAATAAAATAATATTTAATTCCGTACACGCACTTCAAAGTTGTTATTATTTTCCCTCATTGAGGGGTGATTTTTTTGAGTTGCGTTTAAGGTGCCAATTTGACTTTTTATTATATGTACATGAGTGTATAATTATATTTGGGTTTATTATATATTTCGTCAAGTTCTTTCAATGAAGTAATACAAATAAAAAATAAAACCTCTTTGATCTTAGCAGCAGCATTGGGTTATCGATTATTTTAAGGATAAAATTCAAATTATTCATCGATCGGATTCAGGATTATTTATATGTATGTACATTTCAGCCCTAGTATCTATAAAAGCATGGACATATAAAAAAGAATATTGTAACAATAAAATAATATTTAATTCCGCACACGCTGTTCGAAGTTATTTTGTCCTTTTGGGGGATGTTTTTTCAAGTTGGATTTAACAATTCGACTTGATTTTTTGTTACCTATAAATCTATGCGTTTTGGTACAATATATATGTTTCTATATATGATATAACATATTAACATAAATCAATCAAATCTCTGTTAGATATTTATTGTTCTAATAACAACATAATTCTATCCACATTTGTTATTGCAACAAGCTATGTATTTAGAGTTGTTATGATTTTCTTAATGTTGAACAGAACCTCTATTCGTATTTTACTTTTGTTCTAACTGCCAAATAGATATATACATTTATTAAACATATTTCTTTAATCAATGTTCTGAGACGTGCATAATTTGTTTTAACATGACAATTATTTGATTGTGAGAGTTTGGAGACTGTTGTTTAATGTAATTTCTTTATGTAGAATGAACAGCAGTGCTGTAGAAAGTAAGTTAAAATATGTTCTCACATAAGTGTATTAATCGCGGTGGTTTGCTAATAAAAATATCTGGAAGAAAAAAACTTAAACAAATAAATAAACGATGAAGATGATAGCAATACTTATTTGGAGCTATTCATTCTTCCCAGAAGAATCAGTGAAGGTTGTAAATCAAGAGCATACTTCTCAGTTCATATAACATCACTTGTAAAGAATTTATTAGGAAAAAAGTGTGTAGTATCGACTATGAATACATATATGTTAATAATAAATGTAACAATAGATACTATATTATATAATAATATACTACTTATTATTATTTATTCTTACAGAATTATTTTTATAGCTCAGTGCTTTCATAACTACTAGGGCTGAAGTGTACAATCCTGAAACCGCTAGATGATTTTCTGTTTTTATTTGCATGTTTTACCACACAGAAAGAACTTAAAAAAATATATAATGAACCCAAATATATACATTACTATATAACAAAAAATCAGATTGACACATTAAACTCAACTCAAAAAAAAACCACCCTTCAAAAAGGAAAAATAACAAAAACTTTCAACGCGTGTACGGAAATAAATATTATTTTGCTGTTATAATTTTCTTTATTATATTTCGATGCTTTTATAACTACTAGGGCTGAAACATACACACAGATAATCTTGAAATTGATGGATGAACAATTATTTATCCTTAAAATAACCAAGTAAAACAAGTTGCTCCTACTAAAAGCATTCAATGAGTTTGTTTTTTATTTACATGTTCTACCACACAGAAAAAACTAAAAAAAATATATAATAAACCTAAATGCGTACGGTCTAAAATAACAAAAAGCCAAGTTGGCACCTTGAACCAAACTCAAAAAAACCACCCCTAAAAAGGGGAAAATAATAGTAACTTTGAACTGAGTGGAAGGAATTAGTTCTTGATTTTTTATAGAATGCCCATAATCAGTGTTTACTTGCACAATTTTTTTGAACGTGATAGCTTAAGTAATTCCTGAGAAAAAAAATATTGAATTTTTCCACCCTTATGCTAATATCTTCAATGGGGTGGCATCGATTGAGCTAATTTTTGGTATTTATAATATATGTGACAGTAGTACTCATTTGCTTTAATTTCAGCCCGATAGCTTTAGGGGCACTTTTTAATGGCTTATCGGAGCAGAGCTTTTAACCGTATTAAAAACCAAATTGGGAAAATACGGTGAAACCATTAAAATATGAAATAGATAAATGTATAATAAAAAATTGAAAATAAATTATATTAACGTTAAATAAAAATAATACTTTCATAAAAACTAACTGAATTTACTATTGAAATTGAATCGATAGGTTTAATACAGTACAATTTATAATTGATTGACTACCTACAGTATATCACTACTATCTAGTCGCAGACTGTACACCTACCTCAACGTAGATAAACTTACCGCAAGTTATTTACGGTCGCCTGTGGACTCTAGTGACCGAGAATTACGACCAATCCGACCAGATGATGCGGTAATGGCCCCAACAGGGTTACCTACCGACAAAACTCAGTTACCCTCAGTTCCGGATATACCCGTCCGGAAAGTTTTTACCTAACTGCATTTTCCTGTACGATACGACCGAAGAAAACGGTAAGAAAAAAAATCGTTCCAAACTGTGCACTCCCAATATTGTGTCCAGTGTCCGATGACAGCGCCATCTGTTCTAAAAATTTAATTTCGAATGACTAGAGCTTATGACAGTTCCAAACTAATATCAGAGCCGATAATAGGACGACAGAAATTGTCGGAGAACATTCTAGACGTTGAGAATGGGAAGGAATAAAAGAATTTGTGTCGATAAAAAAATTACTTTATTGAATGTGTAAAAGATTGCGATCTTATTTCTGTGAGAGCAACAGTTCGCTCAGCTAATGGGATTTTAAAAATAAAAAGCAATACTTATTTTATAAAATTTAATCTAATATAAAAATATTATTCTTTTTACAAAAAGCAAATACATAAAAAGAAACACGTTTCATGCATTATTAAATGGATACAACTTTAGTAGTACATCTACTGCTGCTACTATTATGTCTTCTGCTGACATCAATCCCTTTTAATTTATTCTTCCATAGCAACCTAGTCGATTTATCCGCAATCACAACAAACATAAATAATACGAACCCATTCAATGGTATAACAACGTAGAATAAGTAAGAACCAACTAACACAACCCAGGACCATGGAAATACCATGGCAAAAATAAAGATCCAAGTTATCCCTAATAGGAAAGGTAAAAGAATAGCAGCTCTTTTTGCACTCTAGCAATCTTCATTCCGTATTCCTGACACTTGCTCCTAGATATGTTAACCATAACAAATACATAGACCAGAATATTGCAGAAAATCACCAAAGACATTGGTATTATAACGAAATAAATGAAAATGTCGCCATTGCTGGAACAAAGACTGCAATGCAAGCAATCCTTGTACAACCAGATCGGAATTATTGCTACGAACAAAGGTAAGACCCAACCAATAACCATTGGCTTCAAAAGTCCTGGATCTGAAGTATGGAAGATCTTTACGAATCTCAGATACTGTATATAACCTATGATGAGCATCCACGCAAATTGGCTTAATGTGAAGTAATAGAATAGGATATACTCAATGTGTATCATATCGTTGCTATTTCTGAAGAAGTAGATAGTTTGGCAAGCTATTACCACCAGCAGTTGAATGCTATAAGTGCGCTTCCGATGCCATTTCTTAAAGAGGATAGCGGTCAAGATGACACCGGAAATGCCCACAATGCTCATACTTCCCCCAGAAATCATGACTATTCTAAGTATATGGTAGTGATCTTCGTAAACCTGTTTGGCTTCTGGATTTATGAAAATCCACAGCTTGGATATGAGATCCACGGATTTTGATCTTTTTAAACTGAGAAACTCTACCGAATCTGTTACCTTGCGAACGTGATACGTCGTTATCCTGTTCAAAGAATCGCATACATCAAATTTGGCACGCGAAATAAATATTAATTTTAAAAAATCAGTGTTTGCTTTAATATTGGATGATAATCCTTTGTCATTTCTGAAAACTTTCCAAAGTTTTTGATCCTCCGTATTTGACTTAAGATACACATCGAATTCCATCGATATATTTTGTTTGACCGAATCGTAAGTTAAGCCTAGAACGTAACTTTGACACGAGTATTCTTTGGTCTGGACGAATTTTGATCTGAAGATCATAGTTATAGTGATGCTAAACAATTCTTTCTCGATTGTACTTAAATTCTGTTGCAGATACTTTAAACTATAATCTGTTAATCTGACAACAGCTATGGTTTGATCGTTTAAAGAGTAATCTTGATTACTATCATTGATTCTCAGATATCTGATACGGTAATCCAAAAGATTTTTCGATTTATACACGATCAATCCTATAACATCCAATTTGAAAGGATTGTAAATAAATAAAAAGTATTTATCCTTCGTAACTAACACCCAATCTTTTAAATCGATCGATAAAGAATGCAAATAATATGTAAAAAAGTTGCCAACATAGCTGCTCTTTGCAAAATCCCAAGATGAATTCTCAATCAAATCGAAACCTTTATTTATAAGTTGGGACCAGTATTCGTTGTCACTCAAAACGTTTTTATTATGATCTATTAAACAAACTAAAACATAAAAATATAATTTTACGTCCACGTAGCTTGCAGTAACTACTGGATTGATCATATCTAAAATTTTTGCAAAATCACCTTCACAAGTCACCGCAGAATGATATAGCAATTCGGTCATATTTGATGTGGTGTGATTAGCACACTCAAGTTTGAACCCCAAATCATTTTCTAACACTGCATGATTATTGCATTTCAATGAGGGGATCCTAAAGCCGTCATCAGCACAAAATTCCTTTTGATACACCCTTGTATTGACTGGAGCTTGTCCCCAGAACATTGCTGTCGAAGAATTCGTAGATATTGTGATATTGGACAAGCAATATTTCCTTCTAACTGACTCGAAATAGGTTTCATTTGTATAGCTGAAGTACGAAAATTTTGATAAAATACAGTTAGATACGTCATATGCAGCGTCATCGAGATATTCTTGGCCAAAATCCACCCATGGTTTCCCGGAATAATTTGTTGTATTGATGTGTAGTTTGATCATTGTGGAATTAGTAATTTTACAAAAATTTGGTATGCTAATTGCTGCGAAATCTCTTATGTTATTTGTTGAATGGGAGAATTTGAAAAAATCTGTAAACATTTTAGAGTCTTTTGCTAAAAGTAAAACTATCTGCAATTTATTTCTCTCAAAATTTGATAGGTTATAACTTTGTGATAAATCATTTAAGAATGCCCAAGGTATATAACCCGCAATGGATGTGTTTTGCAAGTTAATGTTGTCAATGGACTCATGCATATGTAGCCTTCTTTCCTTCATTTTATATTGATCCCAAGCAATTCCAGAAATGTTGTTCCTAAATGGTCTCCAAGCATATAAGAGTAAATTTGAAGTTTTCATAAGATAATCATCATCCTCAAAGAGATTGATGGAATACAATAGCTTATTGAAAATTGAACAAAATTCTAAACAAATCTGCTTATATCCGCTACTAACACGATCAAAATTCTTTTCTAGAATCACAGAAATAACATGCAAGAGATCTGTCGTTTCTGTTGAAGACAGCTTGACAGGTAGATATGCGAAATATTCGACCAAAATTGCCAAATCGATCAATTTAAAGTCTGATTTCCAAATTTCTTTCAAATTGGTAACGTTAAGTTTATTAGTTGGTTCTTGATGAGATCTGATATATGCTTGGTAGAGTTCTCCTGTGAGGTTAGGCGTCAGATGGCGCTTGTAACACATTCTCCACATTGGAGACCACGTTGCTTCGCCTGTTGTCGTGTTCAAAAGGCATTGACGTTTCACCCATCCGCTGGAATCTACGCAGATGTTATCGGATAACGCCATTTTATTCACTGGGGTTCGGTACCATTTTAAAACTTGGCTGTTGTTGAGGGTCGTCAAATTTTCGGAGCAGAACTGTTTAATTTGGGCATTTGCTGAGGTGATCTGTGAGGTGCATAATATGGAAAGTAGTTATTCAGAGGTCCACAGCTACTTACCAATGAGACCCCAACGAGGAAATTCAGAATAGGCAGCAAATCCATCCTCTTTCTTCAAAAGTTTCACTCGTGCGTATACTAAATAGGGACATATGTAAGTGTATGGCATGGATTTGGACAAAACTTGGTGGATTTTTTATAAATCGTTAGTGCAAAAAAACGGTAACTTTCTTAACTCCTAAATCACTTGTTTTTGCAGGATTGGAGGAGAATACTAAAATGTAAAGTCTAAGAAAAGAGATAGACGAATAGACATTACTTAGTTCTAAATTAATAGATGCTCTATACTTTTCCACATCTCTCTGCCTGCCAACCAAAATTGCTACGGATTTTAAAGGATTAATTTTTGAAGAATAATTTTTAGTTAATGAGGTTCATATTGATCTGGATATCATCAACTCCGAAGCTGCGATAAATGTGCGTATCATCCTCATACATTTGAATATTGCAAAAATGAATATGTAATTGGATAGTATATAGCGAGAAAAGTAAAGATCCCAGAATAGAACCTTGGGTATCCCTCGGTTCAAGGTGAAGACAGTGGAGTAAGTGGTGCAACCAGATGTATATAATGTAAGGCGAATCAAAAAGGTAAGACTGTAGCAGCTGAATAGATCGCTCGGTAAACCCGATGTGATGTAGAATTGCAAGATTGTAGAATTGTGTATTGAAGGCCTCACTATAATCTAACAAAACTAGAACCGTCAACTCTGATTTATCCCTGGCTTCAATAATGTCATCGGTTATTTTGAGTAAAGTTGTAGTGCAGCTATGTTGCGGTCTGACAGTATGGTAATAGATTGAACTCCTTTAGATTAGTATTAATTTGATCATGTAAGATTTTTTTGTAGAGTCTTACTAAGAATCAGCTAACTCAGCGCTTTGCTTCTTAGGTACAAATGTAACTATTGATAGTTTCCATACTTCCGGAAAGGTGTTAGATTCAATACAGCAGTTAAAGATATGAGTTAGGTATTAGAGAATATATGTTAATATCAATTTGAGCATAAAACTAGTAATACCATCATCACTGGCTGAGCTACTCTTAATAACTGAGACATACTTTGATACGGTAGTTATATCTACAGTATGAAAGCTAAATATTGAGCCTATATTTTGACATGTCACACTTTTGTAACTGTTTTTAATTTGTGAGCAATCGCTAGTAGCTAAGTGGGAATATGATTCGTAAAACAACAGAGACCATACCCAAAAAAAGATGCCGAAGAAAAAAATGATGGCGCATAAACTGAGAATGAAGACATTACAAACTGCAAAATTCAAAGGGACATGTCAAAGAAGAAAAGCAAAAAACATATGCAGGCCTAGAAAAAAAGGAGCAATGAAGAGATAGGAAACTGCAATCAAATCAAAAGAAGCACGAAATTTCAACAGAGAAATTAAAAAGATGAAACAACCACTAAAACAAGCAGCATATCTAAAAGATGGGGAAGGTAATTTGATAGAGGTCGACAAGAAGATAGCGGCAAGATACAAATAATACTTCCAGCAAACGCTGAACGAAGTAGAGGCTGAAAATATTTAAAAATTGGAAGACGAGAATACAAATATGTAGGAAGTGACAAAGCAAATAGAAAGGAAATTCAGGAAATAGTGGAATAACCCAAAAACAACAAAAGAAGAGAACATAATAACAGCAGAAAATATGAAGTATGCCGAAAAAAAGAACTGAAGCAAGAAATATGTCAGCTGATGTTGAAAAGTTGGAAGAAGGTAGAGGCATGCCTAAGAATTGGGACCACGTACTGATTATACCAACTTAAAAAAAAATTATATGCGATTAGTTGCGACAATTAGTGCAGTAACAGAAATTTCTTTCAACTTTATAAAGAGAACTGAATTTCTCGTGACGATTCTTCAATACAGAGATTCTTCTAGTGGAACGTAAATGATTCCATTCTTTTAGTCGAAATTCCAAAATTTGTGATTTTTCTTTGTTCAAACTCAAATCCCGTATCCAGTCATTGATATGTGATTAACTGATTGAGTAGTGAGATGTGATTCGTTAGAAAGAACATAACAAAACACATTCAAAACATCGTCCATGGAATTCGCAAGAGAATTTGCATTGGAAGCTCATAATCAGTTCTTTTCAATGGTTTGCTTGCAACTGGAATGTCTGGATACGTTACTTTGTGTTTAATTTCTACAAGACAGAAGCAATAGTCCGGGACGTAATTTGGTGGTTCATGCCAAATCATCGGCCTTTCTGATAGCATTTCAGAAGAATTCTTGTTTTTGTTCCCGTAACAATAAGTTATTTTGGCATAACACGAAATACGGCATATATGTGGTACCAATGTTTTGTCTTGATTTGGAATTTTGAAGCCAAAATATCATTCATAACATCTTTGAATTAATTCACTTAACTACTTTTGCGATTTTGTAACATATAATCTACAAATATAATAATAACTGTCCGGAGAATGTTTACAGTGTCTTACACGGTTTTCCATTCTTAAAAATCACACGCAATGTCGCTGGAGGAACACTGCTTCATACTTCTTAACTAAGTGACAGTTCAGTGACATTTCGTTTATCTCTTACCAGACTGCGTCAACAACTAGACAATAAATGAATCACTTCGCCGACTGCAAAACAGTTGTTATGTTGCAGTGCAATGCAATACTAACATTGTAGATTGTTAAGCCTATCATAAAAATCAAAAAAAAATAGACATAAAGAAGGGACACAGACCAAAAAAAAAGATAGAGGGAAGCGGTTCTAAAAGAAGGGAATGTGAATAGATGGATGAAAAAGGTTAAGCATGGGAAAATATGGAAGAAAAACATTGCCTAGATCTGGGTATAAAAGGTCTAATAAATCCTATATATTTAGTATCAGCTAAAAAAGTTACCGCTAATCTTACACTACATCGCTCGATAAATCCATCAAGTTTCATTGAAATCGCTGACATGCACTTACCTCTGCCTTGTCTTGTAAACGGTATTTATATAATATTCACACGTTTCATTACATTTGAGACACTGTAGATTGGGCACCTACATCAAACATGTACGTTGCTTGCAGCTGCTACTGCTCTGCGATTAACACTAATAGATTGGAAAACTTGTACTCCTTAACTACACACGTAAACTGACACGCACTTGGCCAACGTACAAGCAATGAGTCGTTATATTTTCCAAATAAATTATCAAATAGAAACGGAAGACCGCATATGCTCACTGCCATATTCGATGCGTCTGGATTTTGAATATAATCCCAAGGACGTGCGCGTAATTGCTCTCATCTCTTAAGCGGAGTGTAAATTAATTGAATTGGGAAAAAAATAGATGAGACATGTTTATGGTCGCTTCGCAGTATTATTATGGTAAATAAATAAAGCAATTTGCATCTTATCTCTTCGAGAAATACAAAAAAAAAGGTGCAGATGTCAGTTTGAAACAAACAGTAGTGTGATTCCGTCAACATAGTTTGGGATGAATATTTAAAATTGCTGATATAAATATGAAAGTTATGAAAGTTTTTTTTTAAATTATTTTCCGACGCTAGTTGTAAAATTAGAAGTGTGTAATCGAAATCGCGTTATACGAAACTTTTATGCACGCCGGAATTGCCCCCAACGCTATTCAAATTTTCACGAGGCGGAAACTTAACAGCCCCAGTTCCGCAATATTTCAATACCAATGCCAGATGTTACGCGTTCTCGAGGACAGACGAATTGCAGCGGCAAATGCGAGATATGGTTGGAGCTGGAGATAAAGTTTAGCAGTACGTACAGCTTCTCATAACTAGGTACCATCTCAACCTTTTGCGGCGAAAAGTGCCCTTAAAAAGTACGCTGGAAATTGCTTTATGTGCCAGAAAAAAAAAATAACAAAATTATAGATTCAAAATTGATTGAATTGAACATGTTATTCTTATTATTCTTAGCACTATTGCCTTATTCATACAGAGAATCTCACGACAAATTGCAGCCATATAGATATATGAAAAACTTTTCAGCGAAAGAACCTGAAAGTTTGGTAGAGATTTGGCATCAATCTTTAGTGGTGTTTCGAATCAAAACCGGTTTTGGATGTGGCCTTCAAAACAGAAACCATAACCGATTTTTAGAACCGGCTTCAAAACCGGTTTTCAAAATAGTAAATTATTTAATTCATATTATCCAGTTCTTCAACCTAGTCCAAAAAATCATCCTAAGGGAAAGCAGGATAAACACCAAAGGTTTAATACGTGACTGCGAACACCAGTGTCTGGCATAAGCGGACAATATAGTATTCATGGCAAGATCCAGAAAAGAACTACAACATGCGTTCAAGTTACTGGAGGAAAAAGCAAGAGAATATGGCTTGGAAATCAATGAGGGAAAGACGAAATATATGGTCATGAAAGATATGGACAAAACAAACATGATAATACAATGCTGTGAAAATAGAAGCTATAAAATAGAAAAGATTGAGCAAACGGAATACTTGGACATTACATTAACTAATAGAGTAGATGAAGAAAAATAAATTGATAAAAGAATAGCAAAGGGACGCTAGACAACAGGAATATCAGCAAAAGTGATCAAATCGAAAGATATATCAAGTACAGCAAAAATAAGAGTGTATCAAACAATAATAAGACCTACAGTCACATACGCCTGCGAAACTTGGACTATGAATAAGAAAGAAACAAGAGAAATTAGAAATATGAGAGCGTAGAATTCTCAGAAAGAGGGGAGCCAAGGACCGCGAAGTTTTCAGAAGAAGAACAAACAGAAATGTACAAGATGCCAAGTATTACCCAAGTAATTAGAATGCAGAGAGCGAGATGGCTAGGGCATATAGGCAGAATGACAGAGGATATATGGGTTAAATAAGTGCTAAAGGGTGACGATGGAGGAAGAAGGAGAAGAGGAAGGCCGCGGATGAAATGGCTGGATGAGACTAGAAAAGATTTGAGGAGAGTGGGAGTGAAGGACTGGCAAAATGAGTCAAAGGATAGAGGAAGGTGGAAAGGAAGAGTGAAAGATCTCGAAGCCAAGGGTCACTAGGCCTGCAGAGTTAATATGTATAGTTTATAGCATTATAGCAGTTTTCAGAGGTAGCGGTGAATAAAATTTATATTTTTGAAGTAGGTATGTATTTGAAAAAGAAATTTTATTATTACTATGCACTAAATACATAGCCTGTCTTGACATACAATATCCGATAATGTTAATATTACTTTCTCAATAAATTTTTCCATCTAAATAAATTTCCGACGGACGGAATAAACGACTAACACGTGAACTTCTGCTGGGCTTCTGCGTCCTGGATCTTCTTCTAGCCGGCGTTTTGTCCTCACTCGTAAGGGATATCTTCAGGATTGCTGCTAATGCTGCAGTTTCAGGTCAATCGCAGTAGCAACAGCCGAAGACCGATTAACAGGTTTAGTGAAATCTAAGGAAACCTAGAACATCTTGCATATTCTTTATATTTTTGAATTATCCTTGGAATAGTGAAATAGTTACAGTAATAAAACTTCTTGGGATTTAATCCAAACTTTAGACATTTATGTTTAATATCATTTTAAATATCATTACACATTTTACGTTGGAATTAAATTTACTTTTAAAATTAAAAAGGAGCTAAAAACAATGAAAGGATTAGTCGAAAACGGATGCATTATATTTTTTTATAAAATAGTGGTTATATTGGACTAGTGAAATGCTTGGTTTTGGTGTGAAGCACATGTTAAAAATTACGATTTGTTTGTAATATGGGAAAGAATTAAATCTTGAACGTAATTGATTAAGCAGAAAAGAAGACGCAAAAGAAAAGGAAATTTAATTTAAGGATTTAATACTAAATTACATTATTTTTTTTGAAAAAAAACTTTTTCCTTAAAATGATATTAAACACAAGTATCGAAACCTTAGATTAAATTGCAAAAAGTTTATGACAGACAACAACTAGATTTTAGCTTTAACATCACTTAATCAAAATACGATATCGAATATTGACCCATTAACTTAAAGTAACATTTGTTACATATGACAGCAGATGACTTTTCCTTAATACCAATTTGAGGGTTAAAGTCTCGTGTGTTTACATTCTTATCGGTCAGTGTCAAATGGTTGGTGGAGAATAATTCGAACAGTTGCCATAACTTTTATTTGTTTTTTAGTTTTAATATATATATTTTTTTTCATCAGCATTAAATATTCATTTTTTAAAGGTAATGTGCTATTCCTGTTAATATGCGAACATTATTCTTGCTTAGGTTGATGCATTCTGTCAACCTCTTCTGGTTATAGGTTCTCAGAAGAATTTTGCTTTGCCCCTGGAGATTCTCCCAATAATTATATTTTCTCTTTCAGTTGCTTCAGTATTGTAATGCTACTTATACCGCAAAAGGGTTCAGGCCCTACAAAAGATGTTCCAGCCCTTCTTTTGCGAGATTAGTGAGGTGGAATTAGTAATGAGCACGACCTGTAGAGATTTCTAGCTATCCAGTGAAAAGGGAATGTATTTCCTTATACTTTTAGAAGGTGAAGGGAAGGTTCTGGAAAATAAAAGGCTTAGATTGAGCATAAAAATTTCTATTTCTTATTTATAAAATATCAGCTGCGCAATTTTTCTTAGAAAACACAATTGTAGGGGTTGGTGAAATAATGAGCCATACGCCACTTTTTGTTACATGGAGTTTTAGAAGTAAAATAGCTTGTGGGTATACACTGCACAGTTTGGTGCGATAACAATGGAATACAATTATGGAATACACTTTACTTAAAAGTTCCCTGGCTCGTTTTTGCACCAAACAAGTTTCTAAACCGTAGGCTTTTCCCCTTTTCTCATGTGAATCGTTATTGCACCGAGGCCTTCAATTACGTATTGTATATGTTATACATAAGCGAAATGTAAAGATTTATACTAAGTTTATGAATTTTTTTTGGTAATTCATGCATTTCAAATTTCGAGATGAGCACCAACTCTTTGCTTCTTTGTTGCCGTTGTTTTGTGGGGGGTGATTTAACATAAAAATTATTTAGCAAATGAGCTAAGGGCAAAGATTATACTGTACACAACATTGGTAATAGCTGCAATATCTTGGTTACTAAACGTGAATAAGTAATTCTAATTTCGCCAGCACTTTGCCATTTTAATCACCTTCTTCCATCATATTGACGATATGTCTTTTTTTATCATTTTCAGGTACGAATAGCTAACCGCGAAAGGCAACGGTTATCAAGGCTGCAACGTCGCGAAATCGGCTTGGCCACGATGCTCCTAGCAGTCGTGATGGTCTTCTTCGCCTGCAACCTCCTCCCCCTGATCATCAACATCATCGAAGTCTTTCAAGTCCACATGTCCGAGGAGGTCCTCCGTTCCCTCATCGCCATCAGCAACCTCCTGGTCACCATCAACTCGAGCGTCAACTTCATCATCTACGTCACCTTCGGCGAAAAATTCCAGCGTCTCTTCCTGCTCCTCTTCTGTTCGCACACGATCTTCGGCGCCATCGGCAGGGACTCGCCCGAAGCCACCGGCCACGATGACAGTTTCATCTCGAACGGCAACCGGCAGAGCATGCGTTTCAACAGGTACTACAACGCCAGCCTGAATCGCAACGGTAGCGCTTCGATCCGGCTGAACGGTACACTGACAAGGTCGAAGAGGAGTAGAACGAGCAGTCCCGCCCCCTGCGTGTATTACCCGGCCGGAAAAGCGCAGAGGGAGATCAGCGCTGTCGCTTACACTACTCAGACGTCTGTCACGAATTCCGAATGGGAGCATGGGAGCACTACGTCCACTACCGGGTTTTAGTTTCCAGGAAAACAGTGAAGGAACCTGGGACCTGAATTCTTCCGGGATATCCGGCTTTTAATTTAGAGGTATAGCGCGCAAAAGTAATACGGTAGCTCCCTCTGTAGTTTCCGCTAGTTCCTATCAAAATCGTCTACGACTGGATGAATTTAAAATTCGAGCTGGGTATTAGTGCGCTCTATATGTATATAGTGTGTTCGCGGTCGACTTGTCGATGGGTATATTACTAATGAATAATCGACTAGAAGTAAGAAACGTCCGTTTAATTATGGTCGTCCGAAAGATATTTAATAATGTCCGCAATAAATATTTAGTAGATTATACGGGTCAAATATTATCTCAGATAATAAGTAATTGCCTACATACAACTACTGCGATTCCAAGAGACAGCGAACGTGTTAGAAGTTATACGTATCAATAAAAAAAAAAAAAAAAAACAGTGGTTAAATGTGCCCCGGGGAAATCGTTGATATAAATTTTGCCGAAATACGTTTCACATATTCTTATTTTCCACAAAAGAGCGAAACACTGATAAAATAAAAATCCATTACGCTCGGCAATATCACGGAAAATTCATTTGTGATCAACATTTTATGTATGTTATTACAAATACATTAATGCATGTACAATAACTCAAAAAATAATGACATAGGCAAGTAAAGCGGCTATTCAAATACTGTATTCTGAATGCAAAGCTAATCCGAGACGGATAAAGCAATTGTCCCGAAAAATAGTATCCTTTGTCGTGTGTAATAAAGATGCCGCACCATTTTTTGGCTGGCACAGAGATTTACATTCGCAGAATTTTCTATGAAAAGAATTCCTGGAGGAGTAATATTTTTTTTTATATTTTTAATATTACTATTAGGTCGAAGTAAGAAATTAAAAAAAAAACATAAATCTATTTGTGTCGTTATAATCACACCAAACAGTACAAAAGAACAACTGTTTTTCATCCTATTTTCTGGAATCTTTTAAATATAGTTCGCCAGTCGGTGTTTATGCCTGTTAAGATTGTTTTATATATCATCATTAAGAAATTCTTACAAAGCTAAACCTTAGTAAGTTTTTTTTGTGGTAAAAATAACACGCCTCTCCGATTAAATACTTACCGTACTAGTAAAGAGCTTATAATTGCATTATTTACCTAAATATTCGTAACAAATTTTGTTGCACGTCGTCATCACAGGCACATAAATTTTAAAAGAGATGTACCTTTCCTTGCAGCTTATGTCCACAACCAACTATAAGCGAGTTACCCGGCACCTCCACCATTATGTCACGGGCTCTAACTACGATTCCGTAACTGGGGGTAACTCGTTCATAGTTAGTTAAATAATTAATATTAAATAAATATAGAGGGTTGCTACCTTGGTCGATCCTATTTTGTCACCACACGTTTGGATTGAATAAGGGAGCTTCCTCTTTCTTTCAAGAAACATCTCTTGATTCCTACTACTCTACACTTGCCCGGCTTATGTACCACTGCCCTGATTTAAATGCACTCCTCCCCACATTTACACATGGCGATTTTGCTGAGTGGACATAAATCAATCAGCTTGTACATCTTAGCTTAACTTCAAAACTACTTAAAAATATGAGTAATAATAATTTTGTGGCAGCATGTCATTATTTTTTATGTTGAGTGTACATTTAAAGTGAAATGAAGTTAGGAGATGTGTCTGTAAGGTGAAAAATTTTTGGACGTTCTGAAAAGTATTCGGAAATATGCATTCAGCAGACTGTATTATATATCTTTTTATAATAGGAATAGAAAATTCTCTTTTTTTACAAAAAAAAAAACTCTCTGGAAGATAAACGATGCGACAAACTAAAAAATTCGGCATTGTCTCAGTAAAGCAATAACTATACTTTTTCCTCTTCTCATGAACGAAAACCAGCTAGCGGTTCTTTTCACTCTTTAGTTTACCCATCGACAGGTCGCGCGAGTTCACTTGGTATATATATAAATTAGAGAACTGTCAAAAGGAGCGAAATGTAATTATTAGGATAGACTTGTAAGAAACGGACCAAATCGAGGAGACAAGAAAAGCCTACTGAAACTACCTAAATAATTAAATATATTCTAGTCACTCTTATATACAAATTAATTAATGTAATACACATAATATTTATATATATATATAGTGTACATAAATACCTCTTTATTAAGCGTAAATACTAAGGGAATTCTTTCACGCACATAAGCATATACACAGGGTAAATTTAAGGATTTCCATCTTAAATTCATATTTCCTACCATAAAAAAAATATACACTATGTTCAAAATTATCCACTCAGTAAAAGCAGGTAGAAGTATATAAATGGAAAAGCCATTCTGATTCTTTAAAATACCCATTTAATCTTGACTAATTAACGTTAAATTTTGTCGTTACTTAAAAATTCACAACTTTCAAATTAATTCTGACAGGCAAGCTTTAAAGAATAAATTCCAGTTTAGAAAACAAACTATTTAATGTATCAGTTCTTTAAGTATTATGAAACGTTTTTTTTTGTAATTAGCGTCTTTGAAACGTTTTTGTTTTTAATAAAAAAATTGAATAATGTCCAGGTGGGCCAAATTCGATGCGCTTAATAGGGAACTTATATTTCTAAAGGAATTAGACAAAATCTGACCTTAGCTTCTGGAGCTCGATTTTAAAGAGAAATCGATTGGTGAAATCCGTATTTTTATATCTATATCTCTAAATGGAATATTGCAATTCACGAACAATAATTAAAACAAATCTATATCAAACTCTAATTGTACAAAAAGAAATACGTTACAAAAACGTAGAATGAATGCATGAAACCTTGTAGAGTTGAAAATATAAACAAATTTGATTGTTGCAATAAAGAAAGACTTAAATGAGCGATATAACTTTGAACACAGTGTGTACTTAATCACCCTATAGATCACATGAGTATGGAAGCGACATCTATCATTCTTCTTGTAAAATAAATCCACATTTCAGGTAAAGCAAATCGTTAGTTATTTTGCGTTCATATCTTATTACATTCATATACAGCACGCGACACAGAAAATGATATCAGCGCAGAATACAATAATGCTGCCTTCTATCGTTGATTAAGAGAAATACTCATTTTTGCTATGAGATCGTGTTCTGTGTCGGTCATTTATATGAATTACGGGGAAACTAGAAACGCTATATTATATATTATCGTATTGCTCGTATTAAAACAAAAGAAGAAGAAAATCAAATGTATAGAAAGAATTACAAAAAAAAAATAATAATGTAATAGCACACAATTATGTAATAAATAAAATGAAAGACTGTTCACTATTTTGTGATTTATTTTTAAGGATTAAATTACTATGTAGTATAATATAGGTATTTCTGATGGTGTAAAGTGTAAGGAAAACAACGATTAAGTATTTATCGGACTGGATTTGTATATACAAGCTGAGTTTTTTATCTTGAGACAACGGAATATCTCTAAAACACTGCATCATATCAAAAAAAGATCTTAATAAGATTTATTATAATGTAGGAGGCTCATTGAATGGTGCCGAACTCGATCCCCATCTCACCCCTCAGAGTGGGAGGGGGGACAACTTTGAAATCTTAAATTAACACCCATTTTGTATTTTTTGTATTGCAGATTCGGATTCTACGCCATCAAGTATGTAGTTTTTGTTTGAAACTTTTTTTCGATTCGTAACAGATTGCTCTGTAATCGCAAAAAAAAAAAACATGATTGTGAACGTCTAGAAAAAATACACAAAAAAGACAAGCAAGCAAACATGATTTTGTGTTTTTTTTTATTTTAACATTAAAAAAGCCATTCAACAACGAAGAACATTACTTTATCATACCCATTTCAGAAAATGTGTTCGAAAATGTGCCCTTCCACTTCGATACATTTATTTATTCGCAATTTGAATGATTGCACACAACTGAGAAGTGTTTCCGGCGTAATCTTTGAACAAGCGTTGGTGATTCGCTCAATCATATTTTACCTCGTGGTTGGTACTTCTGTATAGACTTCAGACTTTAAGTGGCTCCACAAAAAGAAGTCAGAGGAAGTAAGATCTGGCGATCATGCAGGCCAAGATACTGGACCACCTTTTCCGATCCATCGACGATTGTAGGCTCGATCTAATACTTCTCGTGCTATTCTTGCATAATGTGCTGGACAACCGTCATGTTAGAACCACATTGTTTGGCGTACGCCCAAGGGAAGCTCTTCAAGTAACACTAGAAGTTCTTTTTGCAAGATATTACGATATTTTTCACCATTTAAGTTTCCATCGATGAAATATGGATCAATAAGCTTATTGCCAATGATTCCACACCAAACATTAATGTTTCAAGGATGTTGATGTTCAACTTGGCGCAACCAATGGGGATTTTCGATACTCCAGTAATGCATGTTGTGCCGATTTACCGTACCGTGATTTGTGAATGTCGCCTCGTCAGAAAATAATACTTGAGCAAAAAAATTGGGATTATCTTGTATCCGTTGAAGCGTCCATTGACAAAATCATACTCAATTTTGAAAATCATCGCCATGAAGTTCTTGATGCATGGAAACTCTAAATGGATGATATTTCCTACGCTTCAATATTTGGCAGATAGTGGACTGAGAAATTCCTGATCCGCGAGCTATTTCTCGAGTACTAATGTGCGAATTATTAGCTACTGCAGCTAATACCGCGATTTCATTATTTATTCCAGCAATTGTTTTTCAGCGATTACGTTTTCTTGGTTGTACAGTTCCTTCGCTAGAGAACTGTTGAATGACTCGGTAAAAAGAAGCGCGCGATCGCACCTTGTTAGGAAAACGTTGTGAATAAAGATTAACAGCATCATCAATATTCCTACCACTTTCTCTCTAATTTGTATTGGATTAATAATTAATAATCTAAATGGGGATCGGACAATGTGTAAGTATTCACATCTTGTCAAGTACTGAATACGTACGGTTTAGTATTCCAATTGCGAATAAATAAATGTATCGAAGTGAAGGGGCACAGTTTCGAACACTTGACTTTTTGAAATGTTAGCTTATGTTAAAATAAAAAAACACAAAATCATGTTTGCTTGCTTCTCTTTTTTATGTATTATTTCTAGACGTTCACAATCATGTTTTTTTTTGCGATTACAGCGCAATCTGTTACATATCGAAAAAAAGGCTGCAAACAAAAACCACATACTTGGTGGCGTAGAATCCGAATCTGCAATATAAAATGGGGGTTCCCATTTAAGATTTAAAAGTTGTCCCCTCTCCCACTCTGGGGAGGTGAAGTGAGGGATCGAGTTCGGCACCATTCAGTGAGCCCCCTACATTATAACAAATCTTATTAAGATCTTTTTTGATTCGATACAGTGTTTTAGAGATATTCCGTTGTCTCAAGATTAAAAAGTCACCCTATTAATAAATATAAATAGGCTACTTACGCCAAAGAATGAAATTGTATGTTTAATGACAAGTAAATTATATTTTGTATTGTTGCCTCGACGCCTATACAAAATTCGCGGGAAATTCGAATTCGCAAGTGACAGATTATGATATTATTATTACGAAACATGTGTACCTTTTAGCGAACACTCTCTCTTACAATTAGCTTTAACTGTTCCTTTCACTACCTTCTAAGAAAAATGTAGATATAAAGATATATTATGTGACATGTATATAAATACCTATACCTACCCAAATATACGAGAGGAATAAATAAAAGAGAATTTTTGAGATTCGGAACAGCTTGTTTGTTTTATTACGTTCCCGCCGTATTCCTGAACACAACACCAGGTTCAATAGCGCCTATGTGATGGCTCGTGCAAGGTCGAAGGTAAGTACTTCCGTGCTGCGCTAGGATGATGCCCCATGACGTCAATGCGATGTAATTTCAGTCGAATTAAACCATTGGGAGCCGGTAGTAATAGATATTTATCGTCAGATTGTACGTATTCAGATGGCGATGGAGTTATGCAACAAAATTACACCGATTGTAGGATTTGAAATCAATTTCAACAAACATGCTATGCGCCTATTTTCCGGGATTGATAACAACACTGGTCAACAAAATTTCAGATTTATTTTGTCCCACGAGGTAAAGTGGGTAGTATTTTTTACACCTATTTCATATCTGTTTTCTAAAATTTTTTCTATTAGGCAGGGTTTCAGAGTGACAAAGCAATGACAATTTTGGTGAAGTATATTTTAATATGGTATAAATCTCTGATACAAGCCTGATTAATATGCAATATACGAAAAAACAATTGCATGACGCATTTCCAAGAAATTTTGACATTTATATTTTTTTTTAAGTTGAATACCCAGTATATTCTTAAAAAAAATGAAAGATATTTTAATTTATGATGCAAAACTGTGAATACAATATTGTCTTAAAACGAATAATAAAGAAGTTATGATGGTTTTTATTTTGTAAAATGTGGAGCAGTATAAAGAATCAACTTTTAACAAAACACATACATGTCTTTGTGGTTGATTTTAACATATTACATCCTAAAATAATGTCGTTGGTATTAAATTGAAAAGGAAAAAGTAAATGCATAATTTATAAATATTGCTCAAAGTTATCACCTTCATTCTCAATACATTTTCGTGACCGCTTGAGTACACTCTGGTAGTTCTTATGATTGTCCTTCCATACAATTGGTAGAAAACCTCCCTAACCTTATTTTGCAATTTGTTCACGTTGTTGTACCGGGTTCAGTATATCTGGTCTTTCAAATATCCCCAAAGAAAAAAGTCTAAAGGTGAAAGGTCAGGAGAGCGTGCTGGCCATCAAATTGGCCCATTTGTACCAATTCACTTATCGGCAAAGATACTTGTGAACTATGCGGCAGTTGTGTGCAGGAGCACCGTCCTGCTGTAAGTACAAATTTTGGGGCATCAGGAAATTGGCGTTATCAATGAAATCCTCTAGAACGTCAATCTCTTCTGTTAATGCATCATTGTAGAACACTGGACCAACGACTGTCCAACCAATTAATCCGCACCAGATATTAAAACCAAATCGAACTTGTGCAGCATGTGGACGCATTTATTAATAATTTTCTTGCGACCAGTAGTGTTCACTCTTCTTATTAAACATTCCTCTATTGGAAAAATTTGTTTTATCACTCCATAAAAAAACATTGTGCTCCATTCAAATTTTCATCACAAAAATTAATAAACCATTCACAGAAAGCCAACCTCCTGGTTGTAATGTTTGTGAGGTTCGGTACTTAAATGGGATATACTTATGCTTTTTTTTAAAATTCTCTGAACGGACGCGTCACTTAAACCCAATTCCTTAGTAGCATCTCTAATGGAAAATTCGCGATGGGCTTTAAAATATGCTAACATTGTAATTTTTACCTCCTCGTTGATGATGATATTTTTCTTTGTTGTTTTCTTCTTAAATAAGTAATCGTGTTGCCTAGATTGTCTGTAAAGTTTTCGAAAGTAACGTCGATCTGGCTGCTGTCGTAAAGGATACTGTTCCGCATAATATTCGACAGTCGTTATTGAATTTTTGCCGCATACAATGTATGCTTCCAGCATATCGCATTTCTCCAAATGAGAAAATACCATGGTGATATATTATCTAATACTTAGAACTAAATATAACGAAAACTGTTCAAACTGCTAATGATAATAAGGTAATAATATAATAGTTAGAAGTAAAGAACATAGCACAAAAATGAAATAACCAACTTTCTTAATAATTAAACGTGTAAAACATTTAAGCTCAGTGCGTTTTTGACAGTTTCACTGTACTTTCAGGACTATTTGTTTTGAGTTAAAATGAAAGAAGCCTACTATAAATTTTACAAGTCTTTGGTACCAATTAAAAACCACCATAATTTCTTTATTATTCATTTTAAGACAATATTGTATTAAAGGTTTTGTATCACAAATTAAAATATCTTCCATTTTTTTAACAATATACAGGGTGTTCAATATAAAAAAAATATAAATTTCAAAATTTCTCTGAAATGCGTCATACAATTCTTTTTTCGTATATTGCATATTAATCAGCGTTAAAAACACTAATACTTTGCTAATTTAATCTACTTTCTAGAATCAATAATAACAGAGATAGCAATGGTGCGCACTTAATTTGAATCAGCCTGTATGACTTTTGGTTGTACTTCAGGAACATCTCTCTTCAGCGTCCAGTAATAGTCTGCCGACACAGCAGAACTCCATTCACCCCTTGGTATCTATTCTTCTCCATGGCTAGAATGTCCTGGTAAAATCTTTCGCCATGCTCGTCAGTGACTGCTGTAAGGTTTTTTTTTTTGGAAAAACGTCCAAATGACAGTCAGAAGAAAGTGTAGTTTTAGACTCCTGTTGCAACCCAAGGCTTTATACAAGGTCTACGTACACTGAGAAAAAAATTTAATAATCATAAATAAAAATACAATTATCGTAAGTAAAGGTTCAGCTAGATAGGGGACAAAAGCACAGATTACTTAGCACTAGTAAAAAGAGATCCAAACACTGATCCAACAACAGCAATCTAAGTTACTTAACGGTCTGCTTCATACCGGTAAACTTATGAAGTTACCTATGATAATTAAACTGAGTAGTAAAACCAAAGAATATATGCAGTTGCGGTAAAAAAAAGATTTGCTCATGTCAAGTAGATTATTGCTATGAGTAAACTATTCTATATGGATCACACCTCTATTAATTAACCTCGATTAATGCAAGCTATTTGATTACTTGTGATAAGGAACAGTAATCATTAATGCCGTTCACTAGAATACCTGATGTATAGAAGGTAATGGTGTGTTATAAATATACAGCATACTTACCTTAAATTTTTTTGTTCAACTTATAGGTAGTGCAGGAAGAGGAAGTTTAGTGAAATATTTAATATAACAGCGCATCGTGGCAGTATGTCCCGTGATCGCCTCAAAAAACGGGCTACTTTTCGTCGGGTATCCCTAACGGCAGTGGCACTGGACTGTCGGATCACTAGCGACGGCATTCACACTTTAACTTCACCAGCGGTCGCAGATATCATCACAATGATGGGGAATTCAAATATCTCACCACGTGGTTTAAAACTGCAATCTTGAAACATCCGATTGCTTGTAGGCTAGGTACTTCTTCTTTCGCTGGGATTCTTTATATGGATGAGGCCTTGAGTTAACCCGCCCGATATTTTTAATATATTTGCGTTCCAACTGGCATACAATGGCCGTACTCCTTTGCCACTCTTTTTCGACGACCTTTTCCCACGTCCGTAACTCTTACTTGACGCTAGCCCGCGCTTGCGCGCGTAGCAATCTCGGGGACTATTTCATTACTCCACCGCATTAGCCAATCAGGAATAGTAAAACAATCACGGGGTGGCAGCAAAACTCAAATAATCATAGTTGCGGCAAGTTGTTACCCATTTAAGAAAATACATGAGTTTAATAGCGATCAGTATTGTTGTTACTTCTACTAACCATGTGCTGTAGTTAGATACAGTACCAGTAGTCATAAGTAATACTTTACTTACCATAAATTAGTCAGGTACGCTGTGTAATAGCCGTTAATAAAAGCACTATTTACAGTAACAACTTGCAATCAGGAAACTGAGTTTAGTTGCAGGTATTAATTAATGAGAATAGTTCCAAGTAAAACTTTATCTTTTGTAAATAATTTTTTATCAAGTAAACACTTTACTTAGCCCATTTTTCTCAGTGTAGAGATTGCTGATAATCCTTACGTAACAAATTAGCAGAAATACATTAATTTGTTATTTTCACACTGTAAAAAACTTGCAATCTTTGCAATCCTTACGTAGTTTTCGCCTTTACGACTTCCCAATAAGCCGTCGTTAGTCTCCTTAAAAGACAACCATGCTGTTTTTTCAATTCCAATTAGAGCCTCAACAATTTTTTCATCTCGAAGTAGCTGTCTGAATCTTCAAGTTCAAAGCACTTTTTTTAACCTGAGATTTTTCTGCCTCATAAAAACGTAAATTTGTTCCTTCAGGCCGTTACACCGTGATTGCAATTTACGCCTTCAGAATAACGCCTCCTCTTTACGCACACTGACAATTAGTTTCCCTTTTGATCTCCCTATACCAATTTCCGATAAAAGAAAGCCTTTTTTAGTACGTGCTATATCAGAGCTTAATAGCAGGGAAAGAAGGATATTTACAGTAAGAATTTCTTTATAGAATTGAGCCACGTTCCCGAACGCCATTTGCATTACAAATACGGGCATTCCCTCTATTCGATTACTTTAAAAGCTCGCGTCCGCGTTGAGGCTTAGCGGCGCCGTTAAAAATAATCTCAAGGTCGCGTTCCAGGTAGACGCTATAACGGTAATTTACCACCTCGCTTTTCATTACCCATCCTTCAAAAGTTCGCACCGATGCGATGAATAGGAAGAATTAGTTGGCAATACGAAGTGGGTTACTATACCAACAGAGAAACGGATGGTTAATTTGCTTACTTTCACGTTTTTCAGTATTGAGTTTGACGTAAACAGATTTTCTCTCTTCGCTTTATTTATTCAGAAAGATTTGCCGACATGCCTTTACCTATTTCGCGTATTTTCCCATTCGGATGGAATGTGCAATTCGTTTGATCGCATGTAAAACTACCCTACATTTCACTTCGTAGATAAATAAGCAATATTTTCAGTATTATTTCTTAAGAGAAACATCAAAGTACCTAGCTGCACCAGAGAAAGACAGTTTGGAACGTTTCATTCACAACTTACTGCAAAGGTTGCCTAGCGCTACAAAAGAGTTTGTATTTGTGTATTTTACATATCAAAGCATATGGAAAAGCTCATACAGCACAAACAACGGCGATATCTGGCCATAACCCTAGAATTTTCAAAATGTAATTGTGCCATCGTTTTGAGTTGCAACGGCAAAAAATATAGTGTTAATGTCCGTGTTAGAGATATTTATGATTAAAGATAATAAAACTAATTAGGGACAGCCATTACACTTTCAAATTTTAAAGTTTTACCGTCGTATCATGCTGATTTGTGCTATAAAAAATGTGCTCTTTCCATTCTCGAGGTATCTTGGGTCAAAAAATCCCCAAGCTAACTAGGGGAAGCTACTTCAAGAAGTACTTTTAAATTTTGAGAATTTGACTGTCCTTCGTCTTGTGCTGATTTGGGCTATAAAATATCTTGTGCTCTTTCCAGTTTTTAGGTATGTAAGTTCAAAGATTCCCAAGCTAACTAACGGAAGCAACTGCACACTTATATTTTGAAAATTTCACTATGTCATCGTTTTGTGCTACTTTGGTGCTAATTTGTGCTGTAAACAATCATCGTTTTGTGCTCTTTCCAGTTTTTAGGTATCTAGACTCAAAGATCCCCAAGCTAACTAGAGAAAGCCATTATACATTTATATTTTGAAAATTTCACTGTCATCATTTTGTGCTATAAGAAAAAAAATTAAGTCAAATTAACCAGTGCTCTTTAGGTAGTTTATCAAATTTCGAATATTCTATTTAAATGAATATTTAATTGAACGCATTATAATCTTTAATCTTGTTTTAACAACGTACTGCTGTGTACTGACTGAATTAATGAAAAATGCAAAAAGAATATTAAAAATGAAAAATTAAATTAGCTAGCTCAACGGAAAAAATTTTAAAGGGTGCAAAAGAACAATTAAACTCAGAGTTACCCTCGCGAATTAAAACTTGAATCTAATCACGAAAAGTAAATTGTGAGTGAATGAAAACTGACTTTCTTAATTACCCCAAAAATTGAAAAGGTTTAACTTAAAATAAAAGAACAGAATTTTTAACTCAACGACGTTAATTAACAATCAAAATTTATTATTTAAAAAAGAAGAAGAAAAAAGAAAAGTTAAGTACAATTTGTGCAGAAAAAAAAACCGTGAACAGGGGGTTCTGGCCTAAATCTAAAAACTGCACGTGATTCTAAATTACAATAGGACAATGCTATTTCCTATATCAAAGCAAAAGATAAGTTTGTTCAGGAAGATAGTCCTATTATACCAATACAATCCACGTGGTTTCAAATTAATACAAACTAAATTAAGCGTGGACAAATTGTAGCAAAAAAAAAATAAGAATGAAAAACTAAATGCAAGCACAAAGCTTCTATTCACCCAACCCGAGGTAATTGATAATTAAAAACGAAACAGTAAATTAGAAAAACGGGGAAATTTATTTTAAAAATATAATGAGAGAATTAAAACTTAAATATATCTTCCTGCACGAAAATAATAAATGATCTATCTATAATGTGTACACATCAATATAATAACAATTATTATAACGCGAATTCCTTGATGGACAATATAAAAGACAATTAAAACGAATTAAACTACCAAAATCTCAAGAATAAGAAAATGGCAGCAAAGATTTAAAAATACATGTACTCACGCTAACATCTACCAAGGAACTGCCTCACAAAACTCCTACAATCGTATTCTTACAAAAATCCTACACTCGATTACGTACAACGCAGCCGCACAAATCACCGACAAAATCTACTAGAATAAACATTAACTATACATGAGCAAATAAAAGACATCTTAATGAAAGGAATTAATTTAAAAAAAACTTAACACTAAATTAAATAAATTAAACAATTAACTCTTTAACTAAAATTTATACAAAAATAAACATTATTGTGGAAATTTCTCGATACAATGATTCAGCAAAACGGACGAAAGAGCAAGACAAATTAGGCAACTTAAAACCTAGGCTTACACTCAGCGGTAACGCGGGTTGCCACAGCAGTACTTATTTGAAGGAGGCATGCGGTCGATATTGTAAGCACGCTAAGTGTTTGTTCCGCATATTGGGGGTTGATCGCGAGAATCACTCCGCTGCAGTAGTATGCGGTTAAGGAAGACGTCTATTAGACGTTTATCTGGTAAATATACGAGATTAACGTTAACAGCGTAGATGTTATAAACCCCATTATCACCCTAGGTGTGTGAAATATGTTCTGTTACTAGAGTGAAATAGGAGAAACGCCATCTATGGAACTATTTCTGTAATACATGTAAGTATCTAACGTATTTGCTGTGCTATATAGAGAGAAAACTTCCACAAAATAGATCTGCTACTAGCGTACTGAATTCCTACAATCCAAAACGTAACTTGATTTAATGTTTCAGATTTGTCTATCTAACCGAATTTTTAGTTGGATGGAAAAAACGTGTTAACCTTCCAGTAATATTAAAGGAACCATTTTCATTTTTAATTGAAACACGTTCAAACTGTAATTTAACTAAACCGATTCAAACTAAATTCTTTTTTTTTATATAGAAACCGAGAAATTGCTTCGGTTTAACTCCAATTTTGGTCATAATAACTAAAAAAAAATCAACAATGAACATTTTGTTAATTCAACACAGTAACTTTTCTGAGTGTACCTATTTTTTTCCTACAATGGACATGAATACTTTATTGTTATAGCATGCTTTTCTGTACTCATATCCAGTAAAATTGCCACAACAGATCCTTTCAATAATATAAGCCAGCGCATGTACCTAAAGGAGACAAATGGATTTAAAGTTTAATATGTGAGTGTCGGGAAAGTTGTATGTAACGAAATGGACAAAGCGGCGACACAAAGAACAAAAGAGCATAAGCCAGACACGAAATTGAATAGGATCTGCACCAGATGGCCACGGCCACAATAAGAACACTAAAAAAAACTTAGTAAATGTAATGGGAGACATCCTTTAATTATTTATCTTTAAAAGGAAAAATAAAGGGAGAAAGGAATTTTCCAGCGAACATTCTAATACTTGCTTAAAAGAAATTCATATTTCACACTGCGCACCAATTTTCTTTCACAGCAGTGTAATACCAACAAATTACAGAAACGTGTTTACCCCAAAACTAACCTTCGTTACACACAGTCTAAAAGCATTAGTAAATTTCGTATTGCAATAGAGACGTTACAGTACACTACTACTTTGACACCTAATTCTTATTACCACGTCACGGTAAGCCCTGGGGTCGCAAAATTCCACGTTTGTTATTGTATAGTATTTATTCGCATACAAGCGGTTGCGTCGTCCTAACAAATTTAATCGTGCGACCTCCGTTAAGTAAAATTAACTCTACATTTGTGCCCCTTGTTGGGGAGATACGCTAGCGTAAAATAATCGCTTTTCGCGTGGTGCGTACGAGAGAGGACTACGAGGTTGTACGTGACGCAAGGGTTCCGGCTTTTGAGGCCCTCTATTAAGCAACCGGTAAACACGTCGTAATTGTTGGCAAATGCCGCCGGCACTTGCTAAGAGCCGCGCATACCTAGGTTGAGACAAAACTTGCACATGTAATGGGAGCTGAATTGCCATCATTAATCGCTGTGTCAGAGGTTTAAGATTTGTGATCTGGGAATAATTCAAACGAGAAACTACAAATAGAATAACTAGGCGAAATATAATATGAGGGATATTTCACAAGATCCTAGGTTTTTTAACGAAAAGTCATATATATCAGAAGTAAAACATAATTTATTTCTTGACGTAGTCTCCCTGCATTTCGATAAATTTGGTCCAACGCTTCTCCCATTCTTTCAAACCGTCAGAAAAAAAATTATTAGTCTAAGCCTGAAAAATACTGGTTTACAGCGTCTTCCACCTCAGCATTTGACGTATATTTTTTGCCCCGAGAAATTTTTTTTGCTCCCCTGTACACGAGTAGCGGTGCAGGTAAATTCTATGATCAGGATTTGGTCTCCCAAATTAGGTACTTCTTTCACTCTTCAGGTTAAAATCAAAACAAAATAGGTCCTAAAGTACAGGACGGGATTACCAAAACTAATAAAATTAACAACCGAATGAAATGTCAGCTTACCAGTGACCTAAAGATGACGCCATTAAACCAAATGAATGTCGGCTTGACGCTACTGTTTGTAAAACCCTTTTCAGGAGAAATATCGATGCAACGAACACTTCTCCTCCTGGCAGCCCCAGGTAAAACGGAAAAATGCACTCGATATTGGATGTTGCTCGCGTGACAATATCCCACAACAAACGTAGTAACTAATAAAATTTGCACGGAGCAACTTAAACAGCGCGTGTGTGATGGTACGAAGCCTGTGCGTCTTCCTTGCTTAGCGAGAAGATGCGCAACGTGAATCAAATTCAGTCACTGACAAATTAACAATGCGGAGTAATTCACACAAAAGAAAAGGTTTTAATGAATGAAACTTGAACTAATAATTGAATAATGAAAAGCTAATTTTGACGGACAATGAATTACTAATAATTTGGAAATAAATAACGAAAATGAGACATTACTTTTGACTATCACGGTAAAGATGCGTTGAAACGAGCAAGAAGTACGAAACTTCGCTGCTAGATGGCGTTACAGGGTCTAATTCTTAATTTAATTAACACAAAATCTTTAAGTAAAATCCATAAATGAAACGATCGCAATCCAACGGCAACAGTTTCTTCTTAATTGTGGCTTTCAATTTATCCAGCAATGCAGCATAGTACCTACTGTCTGTTGATTGTTGTACCATTTGCAAGATAATCGATCAAAATTATTCCACGGCTATTCTAAAATGCTGTCGCCATCACTTTTCCTGCAGAGAGAACGACCTTTGCTTCCTTTGGAGTTGGTTCTCCCACCGCAATCCACTGCTTTGACTGCTGATTGGTTTCGGGCGTATGATCGTGTATCCAGGTTTTATTCACGATTATCCATCGCCGCAAAAATTCTGTAATTATTTGAATTGAAATTTTGACATTTATGTATGTTAATTGTTCCAGTGCTAACTACTTGATTATTTTTACTCTGAAAAAGTATGCAGGCGTCAGAGGCTAAGATAAATGATGTACGAGGGATATTTGATAAGTTTCTGAGCTTATGGGTATAAGGTAATTGTAAAAAAGAGTTTCTTTTGCCTTCCGATAGATTGCCATTTGCCAATGCCATTATCGGAAGGCAAAAGAAAACTTTTTTTACAATTACTTTATATCCATAAGGTCGGAAACTTATCAAATATCCCTCGTGCATCATTTATCCCAGCCTGTGACGACACTTTTTCAGAGAAAAATTAGTTAAGTAATTAGCACTGTATGGAAAATGTGGAAATATTAACATGCCTAGGTAATAACGAAGTAGCAAATGCTTAATAGTTATTTTTTATCTTTTCATTCCGATTTATTTTATCACCAAAGTGTTGTTAACTAAGTTTTAATGAGCGAGCTAATTTGGCCGTTGAAAAGATTGCATTGGAAGCTTTTTTGTTGTTGTGGGAGCTATCTACCCTGAAGTCTTCGAAACACTGCCCCTTCTTGGCTTCTTGCGTTTAATCTTTCAGTTTTTTACCCATTCAATTATCCCAACCGTTTCAATATCCTGGTATTCTGTACTAACCTGCACAAATCTCTAGTTGGTTGAAAAAAACAATCCTCTGGATTCATTTCTTTTAACCTCCAGAGTCTCTATTTTGCATAGAATATGGTAAGCGGTCTCTGTTATTCTACTACATAATCTACAGTTGATATTTGCAGTGATGATCAAATTTTAGATTATTTCTATTAAGCTGCAGTAATTCTTCAGTTTTCTTCTTTGATAGTCCCGTAGTAAAGGTCTTTCCATGAATTTGCTTGGTTGTTTAATCCCAATGTCTTTGTGTTCCTTTTTTTATTCAACTTCTTACCTGCTCTCGTGTATTGGGTGTTTGGAAACTCCTAGAACAGGTTCTGTGCTTATGAAGCTAATGGTCCCTTGCCTGCTAATCCATCGGCTTATTTGTTTCCTTCGATTGTGAATGTCCGGGCACCCACAGCAAAGTGCCTTTTATTGCGGTCTATCAGGCTATTTATTTATTTATCGAATATATTACCAAACCAGTCTTCTTAATTATATTTTGTGATTTATTAATGCCCTCAGTATCGCCTGGCTGTCTGATGAAATATAAATTCGCCTGTTTTTATAAGACATCTTTTTCCTTGAAGACGCTCTCTAATTTTGCCCTCTTAATTAGGCTTATCATCTTTCAGAGCTGCTTCTTTGTGTAGCTACTAGCTGTAGGGTTCCCCACGCCCAATTCTAGAAACCTTGTCCTCGCCAGGCCTTCACATTGGCACAGCACATGAACTGATATTTCTTCTTCCTCTTGGCAGAATCTGCAACTTGCGTCATCTACCAGGGCTATGTTGTACATATGCCTATTTAGTCTACAGTGACCAGTCAGCAGACTTCCTACCCTTATTCAATGGATAAATTCAGGCCTCTGTTTCTTTACGAGCTCCTTTGTCTATCTCTATCCCGGTGAATTTTGCCACCACACTCTATGGACTTACTCTAGATTACAGCTCCAATTCCTCTGACAGTTTTATTTCTTCACTTGGGAGTTTTAGCGGTCCAAGATCATCATCTAACTTCATCCTTCTCGTCAATGCTATTATGGTCGGTTTGCAGGGACTGACGTTAAGGACCCTCTCCTCAGGTCATTCTTGTACAACTTGTAGAGCGTTCTGCATTTTGTTCGACCAGGTTGTTGAATTTACGCTGGGTCAGAATGTCAGTATTATCTCCATATCCAAAAGTGTTATGGCCTTCATTTTTCAGTCTTACTAGTAGCTCGGCAGGTTCCACGGTCAAGGAGACAAAACCTCATTCTTCAGATATCCTCCTTCAACCCATGCCATCAGTATCTCTCCCATGATGGTTGTGTAAACTGATCTCCCTTTAAGCATGTACTCTATCCACTTACAATTTGTTTCATCGATCTCTTTATTCCTCGATGCTTTGGAGATTAATGTCAAATGCTCCCTCTCTGCCAAGTGCATAAAAGTACTTCCTTAGTTTGCAGGGCATGCTCAACTCTATGTACGAGCTCATGCAAGACTGTCTGTGTAGATTTTCCTGCTTAATACACATTCTGATCTAGGTGTAGTGGCCAATACGGTAATACTTCGTTCCTTATGTGCTATCTAGGAGTTTTTCATGAGTCTTCAGCGGAAATGACGTGAGACTTATTGGTCTCAGAGACTTTGCTACACCTGTACAGCTTTTCCAGGTTTTGGCATAAAAGTAATTCTGATCAGTTTCTAAGCCATTGATATGTATCCCAATGTCAGACTTCGCCTGAGTAGCGTACTAAATTCTTGCAATAAATTCCGAAATAAAGTATCCACATATGCTACTTTTATAGTGTAATTGGATAAATACTATCCGATCTTAGCGATTTATTGTGGTTTAAATTAGTTGATTGTACCACTTTTTCCACGTCCAATACAATTTATGTGTTTAATATATATGTGTATCTATTACCGACATTTTCAATTTAGCATATACCTAAAGGTATGGATACAGCTCTGAAACTGCACCTTTAAAAGTTACTGATGACATTCTTCAGGCGACTGATACTGGTCTTGTCACCTGCCTTGTTTAGTTGGATTTCAACAAGGCATTTGACACGGTTGACCATGATATTTTACTAGCAATTCTTGAGCACATTGATTTCGATAGAGTGGCTATTTCTTTAATGCGTAATTATTTACGACGTCGCAAGCAGCTGGTTGAACTAGACGACACTAGGTCTACCCTACTTGGTATTTTGCGCGGTGTACCTCAGGGCTCGATCATCGGTCCTATTCCTTTTCAATTTACACCTGTAAATTATCTTCACAAATAAAATACTGCAATACATATGTCTATGCCAACGATACTCAACTTTATTCTCCCTTTTCCCCGTGCGATTGGGAAGGTACTTTCGAGAGAATCAGTAAGAATTTAAATCAACTCTTCAGCACTTCGTGCAAGCATAATTTATTTATTAATCCTGCTCCATCCAAAGCTATTCTTTTTGGCCCACAACGTTCATGTACAGATGTATCTACAGTCTTTTCTCTAAAAGTTAATAACACTGAGCTATCCTTAGTCGCGAAAGCTAAGAGCCTTTGTCTTATTTTAGATAACACTCACAGATATCGAAACAGATTACTAAATATATAAAATCAGTTTATATAAACTTAAAAAAAATTATATCCTTACAAACATGTCTTTAATGAAGCCGCTAAAAAGAACTTATGTGAAACTTTTATTTTATCTCAGTTTTCATATTGCACACATGCGTATCATTCTTCCCTGGACAGCTTTACTAAAAAGCGTATTCAAAAGGTTCAGAACTCCTGCCTTCGGCATATTTACGGGATCATATTCTAACCCCTCTAATTGATGTAATTTGAGCTGTCATTCACATTTTACTTTCTTCTTCTCTTCTTTCCATTTAATCGTTTGTAAACTCAACTTGTCTAAGGCAGATGGTGTTTGAGTATGGGCAACAGGACTCATTAAAAATTCGCAAAGAGAACCGACGCCGGCGTCAGGCAATGCGACACCATCGTGAAACATCTGATACTCCAGTTCTAGCAGACGCTGAAGTTTCCCAGTTGGCCTAATTTAAATGCCCGTCGAATTTTCCGGTTTGACACATGCTGGTCTCTATTAATATAACGTCAGCCGTGGATAGTTTTACTTATGCCTGCCCTCGAGCACCTAACCGTGAAACTATCGCAAATTTCCCATCAGTTATTTAATAACGAAGTTTCCAGCGGTAGTTTGTACCATGTTTATTAAATCATTTCGTTACTAAACTCCGAAACGAAGTATCCCTTTGCACGGGCACACATTATACGGATTTTCCAAAAGCGCCTATCTATTACGAGTTGTATAATAACCCATTATAGGGTGAAAAGATTATATTATACACTGGAAAACAAACTTTAATTTCACTTTACTATAGGTACTTCTATGAAGTTCGAAAATGAACATATTGAACTTGCCTGTAATCTCCTGATACTTACTTACTTATAACTTCCCCCATTTCTTAACTAAACTTCTAATAGAAAAAGCCTTTACGGCAGGTGAGCACACGACCAGACCACGCAATCCCACAAGAAAGCCAGACTGTTCGTTAAAAATTGAAGTGCGGAAATATTTGCGGTACGGAGAAAATTGGTAAAATTGTGGACGTTCGTTCTTGAACGAAGTAGGAGGAATTGATCTATAATTTACGAGACCTCCAGACGGTTTGATTTGCTCGTTTGGAGGGCCTTGAACTAGGTATCTTAAGGAAAAAATGTAAACAAAAAAAGAAAAAACAACGTTATAAAATGTAATTAGTATAGGTGACAATTGAAGATAGATAGATAGGTAGATAGATATTTATTTCAACAATATCAAACAAAAAAGACAATGATGAAATATGTCAAACAATACAAACAAAATAATGAAATACTTAAATTAAACTAAATGTTATTAAGAAAATCGGTAACTGAATAACAGCTCAAATTTAAAAGATAGCATTTTGCTTTTGAAATCCTTTCAGGTTATCAACTGCTTTTATATTCCAAGGCAGTTTATTATATAACCGCATCCATGATATTAAATTCCTTTGAAAAACAGTAGTTCATATCTTGGTGGTACAAATAATTAATATTCTGGTATTGTAATTATGCGACGCACTGTCGGTGAAGTCCTCACGATGCTTGTGAACAAAACACAAAACTTAGATATAAACATCGTAAAAAGTTAAGATTTTGTGTGTAGCATACAAGCACCTTCTTGTAAAGTGCCTTAAACACTTCTACAAGAGGCGCGTGAGTCAAGGCTTAATAAAGTTCTAATGGCTCGTTTTTAAATTAGAAATATTCTCGCGGCGGAAGTGCATCCACCCCAAAAATAATGCCATATCATCCGAGAATAGAAGTTGGCATAGTAAAAACTTTTCAAAATTTCATAACACAGCATCTTCTGAGATTATAGAGAGCATAGTAGGTGCGCGCCAGTTCACCACAAGTGTGTCAACATGGCTATATCCAATTAACCTTTTCATCAATATGCACTCCCAAACGCCTCGCAGAGTTAGTGAAAGGAGTGTACTAATTGTCAGGGTTAGACCGTTGATTCTATATCTGCATCTATTAAATAAAATAGGTTAGTTTTATCAGAATAATTATTATTTGTTAAGTTCATCCAAGTTTTAATAAGTAAAAAAACTCTATCTACCTCTACAAATAGCTCAGCCAGGGTATTCGAGGTTACAGTATGCTGATATCATCAGCATTACATCGTGATAACATCACTGACATTCAGTGAACATATATCATTATATAATAAAAAAAGGTAGGTCCCGTACAGATCCCTAGGCACCCCAGTTGAAATCTCACATCTATCCGATGCACATATTACAAACAACTTTTTGATGTCGAACAGTTAAATATGACTAAACCAATCCAAGGTTGACCCGCAGATGCGTACCTTTCCTTATATAATAATATAGAATGATCAACACAATCGAAAGCTTAAGATAATCTATTAGCATAGTCATAGGTGTTCGATTATCAAAGGATATATGAATTTCGTTAACAAAATTAAATAAAGCTGTGTTAACTGAACGTTTTGGAACAAAACTATGCTGATGTTTCGATAATAAATTACATTTTGAAAAATAATTAAAAATTTTAGTATTACGAGTGAATGAAGGTGTTATGTTACAAAATCAAACTTTTTCAGAAATAAAGTTTTTTTATGTCATTTTTCTCAAAAGTAGTGTAACATAACCCCTTCATACATCCACAAGACTCGAGCGTTCTTGAATTTCTGGAATTTTCGATGTGAAAGATGGGTGCAAACACCTTGATTCATGCAAAAAAAGACAGTTTTAAAATACGACATAGCATCTTCATCCACTCGTATCTTCAATTATATCTTAGGGACATTTTTTTCTGGATGAAGCAAATCTTCTTACCAGAAGCATGTTCCTCGTTTAAATTAACATAGATTACATTAGTTTTGAGTTGGAGTGGCCATACGGACCTGTTTCACTCCGACGTGTTCAAATCTATTGCCATCCCTCTTGTCCCTCTATGTTTACTCTCAGAATTAGATCCATCATCTTTGAGAGCGCCTTTTTTTTTTGGAGGTTATGGTGGACATCTATAGTCCAGACGCTTGAGCTAGGTGCTCATTGGACCGCCCCTATTAAATTTCTTACTTCTACTCGAGCAGCTTGGTGTTCTCTATAAAGCCCAGTATCTTGCCCAGTGAAAACTTGAGAACCTCAATTTCTTCGTACTTTCTTTATCTAACCCGGTCCAAATTTCCCTTTTAGCACGGTCCTTGGTAATCCCACATACGGGCTCTGGACCTATGAAGTATCTTTTACAGCCCTCCTTGGCTAGTTCGTTGGCTATTATATTGCCCTTTATATCCTCATGTCCCGGCACCCAAATCAGAGACGCCGTGTAGTCTCGTGCCAGTGTATTGAGGGATTGCTTGCAACCTCTAACTAGTTTTAACCTAGTTACAGGGTTCGAGAATGCCTTGATAGCAGCCTGGTTATCACCCATTATACCTATTTTCCTCCTCATGTGGCCCCTCTTTGCAATCATTTCTGCGCAGGCTGCAAGGGCAAAAGAAAGAGAGTCGATATACGCTACTTAAATTTTAACAAATTAAGAGAGAGTCGATATACGCTACTTAGATTATAACAAATTAGCACTACGTGTTCAATATTAAGATATTGATCATGCCCCTGCCTTCAGAAATATACAGTTAGTGACGTGGTAAAGAAAGAGAGTCTTCTCTTTTTCTCCAAAACCCTATCAGATGCAACGTCACGGTTCATACATATGTACCTATACATTTATGTATGTTTTCGAGACCATATATCAACTCACGACCTCAACCAATTCAGTAAAAAGAAAAGCTCAATACGGGCGAATATGTTGTCTTCCCCTTTGTGGGTGCGCGCATACAAACCAGCGCGCTATCATAAAAACTGCGCCCTATTTATTTTTTCTCACGTCAGTCGGGCCGATATTCCGACCGGCTTTTATTGGTTCCTTTCTGATGTGTTACATCGCGAAACCGGAGCAATCTATTGCTTTCCTCGCCTCCTGGTGTACGCACTGGAACCACGTATGTATGTGTGTAGATTAGTTTCTTTCAGAATAGACAAAGACATAAGGGAATGCAAGAGCGTGTGGGAAACTGGAAATCGAGGAAAGGTAACGAATAAGATAACAGTTCAAGTCCTTAAGCCTTGTATAGTTGCGGGTTGCATAAATGTATGGAGTGATTGTGAAAGGCACGGGATTCGAGTTGATTGCGACGTATGGTATACACGGCTTGTGGTTTTTTTTTACGCCATCTCTCTTTGAAAGATTTACTGATTTACTTTGTGGTGAAGTGAATCGTACACGAATATAGAAAATTTAAATATTCCTTCCTGAAAAGGAAACTGAATGAACCGTAAAAGTAACATTTATATTTTCTACTGTTGCCAACATTGTCAACAAATTGCCCTTTTCCTCTGCTTTATAAACTTGTTATCCTTGGTTCTTTATAATCTCCTATCAGTTTAATTGCCAATTCTCTAATCTAATTTATTTAGACTATTACACCATCGCCCACTGAATTCAAATAGTTATACCATAATCGTGTTCTCTCTTTGTAATGAAAGATCTTACCTTACTCTACTCGTTCACTACTAACAATTTCATTTTCTCGTATAAATTCCAAAGCTGTTTTTGTACCAATATATATGTATTTGCAATTTTAAATATCTGTATTAATTACATATTTAATATTGCTACCTTTCACTTGGTCTTATGCCTTATTGAAATACACAATTCTAACAAAACCGCATAAAACCATTATACAGATTTGCACATGCCCAGAAAAATACAACTGGGTATTGTCAGCGTACAGATGGTAATTGCAATGTTTAATGACAAAAAGGTAAGAAGCTGGTGTAAATACTAAACAACAGAGGACTAAGGATGGACCCTTGAGGAACACCATGAGAGATCTTTATCCTGTCGGAAAAATTATCATTCAAGACAACTTGTTGTACTCTGTTATCCAGAAATGGTCTCATCAGAGAACAAGGTGAAACACCCAGCCCCACAGATCGCAGTAAATACACAAGTATAACATGATTTAAAGTATCGAATGCTCTGCTAAAGTCTAGTACCACAAATGCAGTTATATCACATCTAGCAGTGGCCCGAGTGACATCATCCGTAGTGTGTCCCAAAGCGCTAACGCAACTTTGAGCGTGTCTAAATCTAGATTGATGTAAAGACAGTCTGTTCGTTCTATTAACAAAGCTACGCAGTTGTTCTAGGCAACGCTCAAAGATCTAGTCGGTCTTAAATCTTTATATTCTTTCACGCGCGATGTTTTAGGTATATGTTTTATAACGGAAGATTTCCATTTGGGATGGCGCAAAAATGATGTATCTATGCATGTATTGAAGATGTAGACAACGTAATCCGCAAATAAAGGGACGCATAGCTTCAACATACGGGCATCTATACAATCAGCCCCACACGTGTTGTTCTTTAACTTATTAAGAGATTGCAGAACATCCAAACGAGTCAACTTCTCAAAAGGCAATCAGTGAATGCCCTCACCATGAGGCATGACATTCCTTGTCGGTACAACAGAAGACACAACAGAACCTGTAAAATATCTATTCATTGCATTGATCTCACTGAGAAACTCAGGGATAGAGCCACTATGACATCTCCCTAATATCAATTTACGTAAATCGCTCCATAGAGCTTTACTTGGCATCTATAATTAAAGTAAGCATGTTTTTCACGCTTTATAGGTCTATTCACTTCGTTTTTAATCGACTTAAAGAATGCAAAATGAGCTTGATTCTTTGTTTTGCGGTAACGACGTAAGACAGCGTTTCTAGTTTGTATCATCAGCTTTATATTGTATGTTAACCAGGGAGCTGACGGTTTAGTGACAATAATTTGTTCCATAGGTGCATGAACATCGAAAACACGGATAATATTTGAGGTAAAGGATGACACTTTCAACTCAACATCAGGTAAGTCGTAAATTAAGTACCAAAGCACTCTGTATAAATCACTAACAAATTCCTCATAATTAGAATGTCCATAAATTCTCGTATGAAAGATCTACTAGTGGATTTCTGTATCTTAGAACTTACGTTACAAAGTACTCCCATATGAATGTTGTCACAAATGTTCCGCACTTCTGTACAGGAACTTGTCCACCCATAATAAACCAGTTCAATAGAGATGAAAAGGTGGCGGTTATACGCGTCGGCGCATCCATCAATTGAGAAGCATCCAATTTATAACCTGCACCATTGTTTTAACTACAAATATAGGAAGTGCACACAATCTAATCACATAAACTTCTTTGTCTCCTAATAGATCTGTTCTAAAGCTTGGGTATGTATGTATATATTGCAAGGGTGTTATTACAATGCGACCTAAAAGATCTATTGTGTTCCCCGTTCTTGCTATTTTACAGCTGGCCTTCCAATCCTATTCCTTTCAGAAAGTGTAGGATATCAGAAGGCCCCAGGTTAGGTAAGTCTCCCTCTTCGATTTCACGTGCTCCCAGATGCAACGCCCTAGAGTTGCACAGTGCTACGCCATTTGAGAGGGAATGAATGCCATCCTGTTCCCAATCTGCTCCAGTCGTTTTGCTCCTCCCTTTGTTCCTTCCTTGTGAGGTACTGTCACTTTGGAAGTGGAAGGCTTCTTACAGAGGTCCTGCTCTAATTCCTGTTTATTAGCGGTGTCGTCCCGCTAATAAACGTCCTTCCTCCATGGTTGATCTCACGAGTAGCTAGGGAAGAAAAGGTCCACCTCCATAGAGCCCCACATGCAGAGGTAAGGGTAAATACAATAAGGTGCGCCAGGTGGCCCAAGGTTGGACTAGTAGACTGGTCTTCTATCCAGCCACGCATCTCATCAACCTAGTCCGCCACCTTAGAAATTAGGTTTTCATTGACGTTGTCTCCTCTCGATCAGTGCAGTTATTTAGTTTTCATAAATAAACTGCAGTTAAGCCAAGACCCCCCATCTCTTTCGGGACCTGGTTTAACAGTTTGGCTTTCGGTAGCCGAAAGCAACAACTGGCATCCTTGTAGAACCCTGTACAAGCTCTTAGCCACGACACAACAGTTCGGGTGAGGGGGGAGTGGTTCACGGCAACGGTCTTCATTCACCCTGCTCCGGTTTTAAGCAGAGAGGACGAACTTATAGCCGCCACTAACCATCTCGTTTGAGCAACCCTGACAAGTTGACCTTTCCCCTTTCCCCCGCCTGGTAGGTACTCCCAACCCCCAGGCTTGGGTACCTGCGCTATTAAATAAAAATGTGAACAAGTTTCAGATTATAGTATTTGTCAAGCCATTGGTTATTGATCATTTAGCGTGCCTAAAAAAAGTTATATCTAATCCTTGTGTTGCCCATACACCATAATAATCAAAATCAACTCATTTTTTTTTTAATTTTGAAAAATAATGTCGATAAGGTTTCGATAAAGGATGTTGGTCAACCAATCACTTTTCACAGAACACCTGCTTCTTTAGAGTCATGGTGGACGATCAATCCAAATGGAAAGACCACGTCTATAATTTATGTAATAAAATTAAGTGGTTTAGTTACGTTTTGAGAGTCATCTCATCCACCCAGTGGCGTAAAATACACCCCCACAACTCCCGCATGGCGGGGGATCCATCTAAGGGGCCCTCAGATGTTGTTACTCTTTAGTCTCTCTGCCAATGAACTAATTGCAAAGTTTAAAATTGATCCAAAGCAAAGTGCTCTGACTCCTTATTATGTTTAATAAATATTACTAAAATATCGTTTGGCATTAATTAATAAAATGAAAAAAAAAAAATAAAAAAACACCCTGTATCTCGAAAACGAAGCCATATTCGAAAAAAAATATACCACATTTTGTCTTAAAATGTGGTGGGAAGAATCCTCATTTATTTTATCAGAGAGGTTAGGAAACACCCTGTATATTGTGATCCGTTTAAAATAATAAAACAAGTACGCGCTCGACAACTTTTATGGCACCTGTCTAGCGAAAACTATTCTAAAGCTACACATCATAGAATTTTATAAAACTTTAGCAGATTTATTCCAAAATACAGCTATAATCAAACATCAGGTTTTTGTTAGGAAACTTGTACATATATTATACACATACATATATATTAAAATACAAATAAATAGCGCCAAACTGTACACTAATTTCAATTGTCTCATATTAACATTCTCCATCTTCATTCATTATACTACTTATCAAGACCATTAATAATTAGATTATATGGACAGTTTAAACTAATCCCCCAACTGTCGAAAATCATTCGATAAAATCTTTCTGTTGTAAATTAGCGCATTAACGTGCACAACATATCTAGTTAATCGTTGAAATCGTTAAAAAATAAAATCAACATCGTGGATCAGTCGGAGTTCCTAGTTTAGTGCAGTTAAAACAAAATAATATTTACCATATTTCGCTGCTAAAACACCGCTGTCATAAATGGTTTTCAAGAAATCGTTGACGGAGAGGAACGCTGTAATAACATCGGAGCCGAAAGTGGTTGGATTATCGTACAATAGCACTTCGGTGAGTAAGTAGTATTACCTTTCTTTGGGTTAGAGTAGAATTGATCGAAAGGAAAGTAGAGTAAACTCGAAAAGTGTTATATAAATCCATGTAATGCTATCAGCATCAAATTAAAGCAAGTGGAAATATGTTTAAGGCTTCATTATACTTATGAATACATGCATGAAGAATCAAATTAGTATGTTTATAGAATATATTTTTAAATTAAAAACACTAATCCAGATATAGATGTTTAAATAGTGTTGGTGTTGCTACTAGTTATCATAAGGTAAATAAACCAAAAAAAAAAATGTAGTTTTGATATAATATTATCATATAAGTGATACGGGTAGATAAGAATACCAATGAAGTCCGTAATATTTAATAAAATATTACAGATATTTAGACGAAATTTTTTTAAATAGAAACGCGGCATTGTTATAATTATTTTATTTTCTGCTAATGTATTGCTGTCAGTTTGAAACCGTGCAAATTGTTTAATTTGCATAAAAAGTCCTTTTGTAATTCAGGGCAAGTTACTTCTTGCGTTGTTGTCATTAGCTTGAAGTGACCATCGCTGGACGCCCAAAATGATGAATAATGGCACCTGAATCAATACTATTGCCGTGTACCTCCTGTGTTTATTGCTTTCTCCTACCTGGAAAAAAAATAATCTAATAATACTGTAGAATAATACAAATAGGAGCAAATCAAATAAAATTAGGAACTACTGTATCTTATACGTTTTAACCACCTAACCTAATTATGGACCCGTAAATATACTAGAAGAGTTCAGTTTGTGCGCCCCCTAGGAGCCACGTACCAAACTCTAACCCGCAAGAGACTATAGCATAAAGCTGGCAATGCAGTCATTGAACTAACTTGGATAGTTTCATGGACTATCAGTCTCGCTAGATGGATCGTATAAACGACAACCAAACTGCGTATTATTGTGATTCCTAGAACGGTTTACCATGACGCAATGATACATCAAAGAAAAAATGCCTAAAACAATGATACTGATATTTTTTTTTGATGTATCATTACGTCATGGTAAGCTGTTCTTAAAATCTCAATCATTCACAGTCTAGTTGTCGTTTATACGAACCATCTAGCGGGACTGGTAGTTCATGAACTATCCGAACTAGTTCAATGACTGCATTGCCAGCTTTATGCTGCAGTCGCTTACGGGTGAGAGCATGTGGCCACTAGGGGGCGCACAAACTAAACCCTTTTTCAATTATTAAGTGATTGTAGGTAAAGCTTGAGATGTTATTAGCGATAAAAGTAAGTTGATACACTCGGAGGAGCGCTGATGACGTCTGGTAAGCAGAAACTTAGGTCTGCTTCTACTGTTATTCCCCTTTCATTGCTTTTGCTAGTATGGTGATTCCTACAATAGACCATGAACCCCGCCTAGTGGCATATTCTATCGCTACAGATCTGCTCTATAACCAGCCAATAACTATTATTAATTTCAAGTTTGATGAGTTATATATACAACTTGGTTAAACTATTCGGCTTACTTGCTTTACAAAAACATGTTCTTTTTTCCAACAGGGAGAAAAGTGTTTACTTCTGCCTACATTGGCAGAAAATGGAAAGTTGTACTTTTTCTCTCTAGGGTGGAAAGTAAGTGACATTGACATGATGAAACTGTACATCTTATAATATGTGACATTATTTGATAGATAATATTAGTACATTCGACCCAGTCTGAGCCCATTTATCAGATAATTGCTAACTTATTAGGGCTTAAATTTCAATTAAACTATTATAAAACACTTTTAAAACGGCGCCAGCTTGACAGTTCTCAAAAAATATTTGACAGATTAAGCCTACTATCTATCATATCACTCACAGGTGTCTTTATTTTTTTAGACATTTAGTTAAAATTGGACTAGCTGAGAAAAAAATAGTATTCAAACCACGTGAGGAAAGTGCTATTGCAGGCCTTGGGCAAATTACAAATATTTCCCCGTAGCCTGCAATAGAGCATTTGCCTCCCTTGGTTTGAAATATACTATTACTATTAAGCCCAATTTATAGATTACCGTCCGCTCACCCGTCCGTATGCCGCAACCGTAAGCGCAGCAAAGTTCGCAAAGGGCATTTTATAAATTCCGTTACCGTAATGTTTGCCCATGTGCAAATGTGCTTAGATTTGAATTTGAATTTAATAGCTGTTTTTGGCTCTTTACTCCTGCTCCAAGTTTCTTAGTAACAATTGTTAGTATATAATTTTCCGATCTATAACACCAAATGTTTTGAGTAATGTTAAAGACTCATTTCAGAAAAGAGTACGCCTCAGGATTGAAAACGATGGCCATCATTTTTCACATATGAGTTTATCACCATATTAATCACTTGCACAGTCCTTTTACTGACTGCAGCCCATGTAATAAAACGATCTTATCACAGAGAGGAATGCCACAAGCACACACACGCAGGCACCATAATAATAATTATAATATTTTCATTTGATTGAATATCTTTAGATTCTGGAAAAGAAGACCGTTGAATCATATTAAGATTACATGTAGATCCTTTTTTTGTACTTAAACAATACATTTGGAATGTTTAAACTAATTAAATGATAGTCAAGTCACAAAAACGTTTTTTCTTTCTAAGGAATTTAATTATACAAAATAATGGATCATATTTGTAAGACGCTTCCTTAAATTCTGACCATCTTTGTAAAAATCAGGTACAAGTCAGAAACTGTTAAAAGAGATTTAAATTTTTGCGATACATGTTCTGGTTGGTCGACCGCAAGCCGTAACGTAAAATGTTAAAACTTGACCATCTTTCTACGGGCGGGCGGAACGAGCTGCGGAACGCCGTAATCTATAAATGGTTGCAGGCACAGACCATTTACTCATGTTTTTCTTACGGTTACGGTATACGGGCGGACGGGCGGACGGTAATCTATAAATTGGGCTTTACTAGTCCAACGTAGCTTACTTCAATAAGCTACATCTTTTAGACAAGACACAACCCAGATAGCACACATACATTCAATGGACGTACACCAGACGTCCAGTTGTGTACAAATCAACGTACAGTGTACGTCCTGTGATGGTACGGTGGATGTCTTGTGGACGTACAATAGACGTCCAAAGTTCACAAAGTTGTATGTACACTGAATGTACATTGTATACGTCCAATGTACGTTGATCCAAGTACATTCACACAACACGTGGACGTTCAGTGGACGTAACGTGGATGTACAGTGAACATCCATATTTGGAACTTATTTTAGATTGCAGTTTAAAATATTGTCGCTTGGTTAATAAATTAAAAAAAATACCTAAGAGTGTGATTATTTACATTAATTATAAAGACAAAAGTATGTTTAAACATAAATATAAGATCTACATAACACCTTCTGTTGCTCTTATATGGGGTACAAATGGAGCCTACTTTTGATTGATGTAAATCAGTTATCATATCGCTTATTTTATATAAACTTCAATGCTATATCAGTCGATAAGATGGAATTAATTAATAAAAGAGAAATACTTGAGATATATATTTATTATTGAAGTTCAGGTAATAATTATATTTATTATAATTATTTATTTAGTTCCTTTTCCCTCTTTCGCTGCAGCGACGTAGCCACTGGCTATTTCGGTTCCACCTACTTATTCGTAGCGGTGGAAACACTTTGCGCACTTTCTGAATTCGAAAGTTTAATTAGAAGTTACTTTAAAAACCTAAAGAATCATGAATGCTTCATAGATGCAGATTACGCAAACAGTCCTTTTATACAACATTAATAAAATTTCATGCCGCTAATATCGTTTATAAAATAAAAATTGTTGATTTATTTTTAACTCACCCAATAATAAGATTGCTAATTTCAGTTCCCGAAACTTTTCTTTGCTTTCCATCCAAAAAACTGTACTCCGCTCCAGCAAATTTATTTGTGATCAATTTCCCTGCTGATCGGTACACAAAATCGTAAATATTGTTTCCTCCTAGCCTGGATATTTCCCTTACCTAAAATTTATACATATAGTCATAATATATAGAGTATTAGAAAACGTAATAATAAATCAAGCAATAATTACAATCGAGAATATTGCAATACACTTGCGCAAAACAAATTTCACTTCACAATTTCAAGTGAAGTGAATATTATAGAAGGTATTACTACAATATAATTTTGGCAGTACTTGCTGATCAAAAATCGAAAAGACGTTTAAAAAAATAGATAAAACTAGATCTGTCGATAAATGTTGTTTAAGGTTGTCACATTATGATTAGATTAAATCATTGAGAATTCAAACATAAGTTGAATTGTCGAGAATCATCAAGTTCTCTATAATGCGCATTCGATTCTCACGGCTAAGCTAGGTATATAGTTTCGTTGAGGTGTACACAAAATTATGCGTGAAGTTATTATTTCATAAATAATTCATAATTTATTTTGAAAATACAACCTATATAGATCACAAACAAGAGTAACCGGTACCTAAATACGACTATACTATATTGAAGCTGATTTTTATTTGCCTCCGTAGCCCGCGCCAGTTACGCGTATTTTAACCGGCACTGATACCAAATTTTAAATATAAATAATAATTAAAAAATATAAATATAGATACTAATATGTTTAAAACTGTTTGGGATACCCTCGAAGTGTTTAAAACTGTTTGGAATACCTTCGAAATGTTTAAAACTTTTTGGAAGGGTTTCACTCTCACCAGCAATGCATAGGTTATGTTTTATTTCTTCGCCGGTAATAAACTTATATTGCCGGCTAAGGGCATAAGAAACGGTGCCGGCACCAAAAATTTTAAAAAGCCGGCGCTGGTTACTATATGTCTAAAAATTAAAAGCCGGCGCCGGCTATGGAGATACTTCCTTTCTTATATAATACCATGTATACCTGCATATAAATTTATTGATATGACAATGACATACAGACTAATTCATACGTGCAAAAATTATCTACAAAACAATTATATTGATGATAGAGATCCTCATACAATGCGAAAATATGTATACATACTTATATTATGTAGATGTAGTCCAATTCACAAATGTTTTCCGAAGCACCACAATGCCGGCCATTTCGGCTTATGGAGGTTGTTGTGATCACAGAACATAAACCTATTGTGAGGCATCGGTAAACAATTCGTGAATTGAACTATAATTGTTTATAGCCTAAGTACTATAAGCAAAAGTGCGATATATTATAATTACCTTTTATTAACACACAGTCTCACTCTACAAATTAGCCATCGAAAATCGAAATGCTAGAAACTGTTATGCTGCTGTTATGCACGCACTTCAAACCAACTTCAAACGTAAGCCGCCTGTTTACGGGACGCTCGATTCAGCTCGGTCCTCATCGTCCTTCCGCGGTTAAAAGTGTGAGTGATTTAAAAAATGAAATCATATTTTAACATTCATGTTAAAATTAAATATTCCTTTATTATTCTGCGTATATTTATTTTTTACCAGGTTAACGTCCATAAAAAAATTAGCGTAGCCCCTATGCAATCGCATGGGACAGAGAAGCTGTTAAAATTTTAAACATTTTTAACATTATTTAGAATATACTTGCGTATAATATGTAAATATTACCACAGCATAGTCCTAATATCAAATTAGTATTAAATTATACTAATTACTAATTACTATTATATTTCTCATTAAACATACCTAATAAAAATATTATTTTGTATCTTAACGACAACAATGTCCACCCCTGTTCGTCCATCCTACATAAACTCAAGCTGTCCGCTGTACATACATTCAAGTACATCCAATGTACGTCCACCTTTTGTCCATGTACGTTTGTACCTAAAATGAACTTATATCGGACGTCCATCGGACATTGTGTGCTATATGGGAAACTACATAATTTAATGAAAAAAAAACTACAGCAAGTGTTTTTTCTCTGTCTACTTGATAAATCTTATCCAAACAATTAATATTTATTTTAATCTGTACTTCTTACCGTCAACGAGTTATGCGTTATTAGAATTATAAATTTTCAATTTTCAAAAAATTATTTCTACATAGTATTTTTCCGCCAAAAAATACGTACACCACGTATCTATATGTGATCATCATGCTCTCCAAATTTCATAATTTTTTAAATTTCCGGGTTCGCGATGTTTCCTTGAGAGACAAGTTTGCGATACAAAATATGAGGTTAGTTTTTCTCGTCTCAATGCTCTCCACTCTCCACACCAATCCGCTCGTTTATATCAAAATTCGAAGCACGTCCGCAAAGAGCTGTAATCTTGTTTGTCGTTTTTAATAGGTCTGTGCTGGTTCTGGATTGAGCAGGCACATACTTTCACAAACACACGAGCTAGACCCCCATTATAGTTTATCAATACGGACAGCGCCATCACACAATATGTCAAATTAAACGTGTACCGGCAGAACTCAGTCGATCGGGGAGAAATTAACTTGATCGACACTCCTATCTCGCCTAGTGGCAGCGGTGTAGCTTTACGCTTCGCCTCCGCAATTGGCAACTATCGTACCTTTGTGGGTCCACGTACGTGGCCGCCAATTTCGGGGCGAACAATTGCCATAGAATAGCGTGTTAATTGGTTGACCGCGATCGAATTACCCGTATTTCGTGCGGATCGCATACAAGTAAACTCGAAGGTGATAAGTCAACCGCGGCGGTGTTAGGTTTTTAACCCTCACCATATTCCTCAATATATCGTTTCAGTTTCGAGGACAAGCGGCGAGCAAAATCGCCAGTGGCACACCTTCCACCTACATACACCCGCTGCCTATCTGCGGGGATGAGTGGGGTTATTTCGGCATCCTTGAACTATTTGCGCCGGGCTTAAGTGATAAAAGTAATACGAAATTATTAGTGAACTATAAACGGAAAGAAGCAAAGACAAAGTGCTGAAAATTTCGTGTTCGAAAACATACAAAATATTAAATTAAATAATGAAAAAACACGAAAAACATATACGGTATACTTAAAAAGGAGATAGATCAGATCCAGCAAACTATGGGACTATTCTCAAAAGTTTTTGGAATTGCTCCCAAATCACGGTTTCTATGGTCCTTGAAAATGTAGAAAATGCTTAGTAAACGTTAGTTATTATTGATCTGTTAGAGGAAACGGTCGACGCGTTGAAAGATAGGCATGAACTGATGTTAACTTGAATCACGATTTTTTACTTGAAAAGATGTCCTTTTATGGAATTAAAGGAAAAGCACGCTAATGTCGTACCTAAATAGGAGAGAACAAATTACCATCTATGATGGTAACAGATCGGAACATGCCAAACTAGATAGAGGAGTGCCGCGAGGAACAATATTAGGAACTCTTCTCTTCTTAATATATATTAATGACAACACTGCGTAGGCTTTCACGGCCGGTGTAACTATAACTAACAGCTTCTTGCGGGTTTCGCCCGGTGTCAAAACTTTCGCTCGACGTTTCGCTGTTCATACTGACAGCTTCTTCAGGATAACTGAACTGTTCAGTTATCCTGAAGAAGCTGTCAGTATGAACAGCGAAACGTCGAGCGAAAGTTTTGACACACGGCAAAACCCGCAAGAAGCTGTTAGTTATAGTTACACCGGCCGTGGAAGCCGGGTTTCGCCGTGTGTCAAAACTTTCGCTCGACGTTTCGCTGTTCATACTGACAGCTTCTTCAGGATAACTGAACAGTTCAGTTAGCGAAAGTTTTGACACACGGCAAAACCCGCAAGAAGCTGTTAGTTATATATTAATGACATTCCTAGAACTGTGAATTGCGATAAGGTGTGTTTATTTGCAGACGGTGCGTCACTTCTGTTAGGTATTGCGAAAGAAGAAGTATTAAGTAAGGCGGATGAAGCACTAGCGAAAGCAAACTAATGATTTGCATGTAACCAAACCAAAAACATGCACGTTAACGCTAACAACCAACCAATCACAAAAAAAAGAAAAAGGCACTTAAAATGGCATAAAATTCCATCAAAGAGCTATAATTTACTATTGCCTAACTAAAAACATTTTATTTTCATCAAAAATACATTTTGAAACCAATATTTTATATTAAAAAGCTATTAATCCCTAATTATTAAGTGAATTGGAAATTAAAAAGGGGTTCAAGTTCCAAATTTATTTATTTTTTTTTTTGCTTCAAGTTCCGATCAACGATCATCTTCAGGCAAAAAAAACGTCAAGACTGTGCTTAATATAAAAATGATGTGTCAGTAAATTATTATAATGTGATGAGACAAAACTCTACTACTACTAAATGTAAGTACGATCGTTTCGATTCTGTTATTTATTTCTCTGATATTTTAATAGATTTTAATGTTATTGTAAATGTGTTTTGTCTTTAATTGTTGATTTTAACGTAAAAGTCTTCTCTCATCATAGTTTACTGACACATCATTTTTATATTAAACAAAGTTTTCACGTTTTTTGCCTGAGATGATCGGTTGATCGAAACATGTAGCAAAAAACATTTTAAAATAAATAAGATTGGAACTCGAATCCCTTATTATTTATTTCCAATTCACCTAATACATCAATCTTTTTGAGACTTTACTTATTATAATTATTAAGTGTCGTTCTAAATGTTCCATTGCGTAAAGTTCAGTTTGCTATCAACGTCATACCCAGACCATCCTGGAACTGATTTCTTGTGAGCTCAGCACTTTGATGGCTGCTTGACTACCAGACATACTGATAATCTCCTGTGGACCCATAGCTGCTGTTGGGCAAGTACTCATAGCCCCTGTTATGCATACGCATACTCATCTTTGCACTTTCGAGAGATTAATTCAAGCTACTGATGCCTAAATGATCATAGGTCCTACTATTGTTGTATACGTCCAAAGCAGTACAATTTTTTACTGCAAAGTTTCTGCAGACCATCAGGCTTCTTTTTGGCCTTTTTGGTTATTTCAAGTTCGTTTTTGTTCTAGAGCTTAATATTGTTTAAGCTAAAGCCAAAATATTTAACCTTCGTTCTCCAATCTATATTTTGCCGAACTATTTTTCTAGTTTTGAAATTGGATTTCCTTTTCCTAGTGAATGCTTAGTCTTAGTGGGATTAACATTGAGTCCCACCGATCGACACCATTTTCTCGTAAAGTCCAGTCCTCCTTGAACTACGTCGCAGAAGGTATTCTCAAATCTGCCTCTTGCGTATATGACAATATCATCAGCATACCCTTGACAAGATATACCTAGATCAGTCAGCTCCTATAAGAGCTCATCTAGTATTAGGCTCCACACAGGTGGGGATGTAACTCCCCCTGTGGGCATCCTCTGATCGTACTAACCGAGATGGTCTTGTCCATCTCCACTTCCACCGATCTCTTGGACAGCAGCTGTGAAATCCATCTGGAGGTCACCCCACTGTTAATTAATGCTTTTATTGACAGCTCGTGTGGAGTATTGTCAAAAGCGCCCTTTATGTCTAGAAAAGGCACACTACGGTTTTTGTATTCGTCAGTGCACCTTTGGATTTGATCTGTCAGCTCCATTAATGCAGTCTCAGTGGATTTGCTCGCCTACTAGATGTGCTGACTTTTTTTTTTTTAGATGATGTAAAACTGGTAGGTCTTTGGGATTTAGGGTGCGTAGCATCCTATTTCCTGCTTTTGGTATGAAGGTGACTTTGGCCCTTCTCCAAACTTCTGGAATATAACTCAGCTCCGAACTACTCCGACTTATCTGGATCATGTGTGGACATTTTTTTTACTAGGTGTCTCTTAATCCATTCTCCAACGCTGTGCTCCTGTTTCGACAAACACGAACGCATTTGACATTCCCACATGAACAAGTTTAACACAACTAAATGAACTGAAGACTGGACGCAAATCACAATAAATGCTGGAAATCCCAAAGCACAAATTAATTCACGAAACAAATATGCAGTGGCCCAGCTAAAATTTCTCTTCGTAGTCAAATAGATTTTGGAAAAAGCGCATCAAAAATGTTGTCATTTTATTTCTTATTACGGATTTTTAAATATACTTTTTACCCTTAAATTTTAAACATAAGCATTTCTTCTATAAATCCGGTGTTATTACTATTTACTATTATTATTACAAAAACGTAAACCCAATTATTTATTATTGCAAAAAGAAAATAATATATTACCAACTTAAAAGTGTATAATACAGGTACATACACATCAGGAACAAAAATTAAGTTATAAATTTACTTATTCTCCTCGTGCTAATTCACTTTTTCTTCCCCTTCTTGTTCTTTCCTTTCTGTCCTTTCTGTCCTTTCTTCTTCTTCTTAAACGGTCCCAGGTGGCGCCTGACCATAACTCCCCTCCACCACGCCTGTATTTTCGTCGCAACATCGTTTCTGAGCATGTCCAGTTCAGCTTGCTTCTTCATTTCCTCCTTGAACTCCAACCAACGGGTCATTTCATCAGAACGGGACTCGTACTCCTTCTTGAGCAAACCAAACTCCGTCTCCCATCTTTCCCTGTCCACTTTGACTTCGAACAACTCCCCTTCATACCTTTCCAACTCCTTGTCGTAATTGTCCGCCCACTCGTCGATGTTAGCGCCGTGAGTGTCCATGGTATCCTCAAGAAACTTGCAAATCTCTTTGTGAATACGGTTCTCGTTGTCAATCTTCTCGTTATACTGTTGAATCATGTTGCGAAGATCATTCACTCGACCGTTGTTGCGAAAATCGTTCAAGTAACAGCGATCGTCCTCCCAATTGTTGACGTAATTTCTTTCTATCCGCGAGTACAACACCATATCTTCGTAAGTATGATTTAATTTGTAGATTGCGTCTAATTTTTTATTATACCTCTGCTGATTCCTCTTATAAGAATCTGCCATTTCAACATTTAACTTTTCCAGGAGGAGTAAATTATTCTCGAAATCATCACAAAGGTCTAATACATCCTCATTCTCCTTCTCTAGGACAGAAATGGCCTCTAAGAATTCCTTAATACTCTGAGAACCCTGCAACCCTTCTAAAGCGATATTCAATATATTGTGAATGATACAAATGTCTTTGGTCAATTTCCTATTGTTCGTATACCTTGTACAAAGCGAATTCTTCATCATCATCCGATGTGAATCTTACTTCTGGTGGTTTATATTCTATTTCCCTGTACCATTTCGAATCTACCTTTTCTCCCATCATCGTTCGCAGGATTATCAGCTTATCTAAGCACTCTGTGATGAAGATACGAGGCCCATACTTTGAGATAATTCTCTCCTTGACTCGTTTGGGAGCGTCGTCTTCTACGATCACCAAAGATGCTTTGAGAGACGCTTCCGACTGAATACTGTACTTGTATGCCTTGATAATTTTATTGAGCTCAGCCTCGTCTTTATTTGAGTGTCCCTCAAAGCGGACACCACTAGCATCGTCCCTGCCGGTAGTTAACGTCATCATTTTCGACAAAACAAAGTTAATGTCAGAATATAAAAGAGTAAAAACATATAGAAATTAAATTATTAACGCGTGACAGTTGTCAAACAGTAAAAAGAGACTTGTCAAAACGCGGCTGTCAAAATCGTGCATCCGTGATGTAAAAGCTCGTTTTCACGATGATAGTTCAACCAGAGTAAGGACATGTTCGCAAAAATCCATTGTTCTAGAGTGGTTCGTTTTGAATGACGTTCAAGCCCAGCTGCCATTTTGTAAAGCTGTTGCCGGGAATTTTCAAACGTGTAGAATAATTTATATTTTAAAGGAAGTAGAAAAATGGATTAAAAAAAATATACAAATTTATGCGTTTTTTATTCTGATTTTGTTGCAAATATTTATCAACAGTTTATAGTAATAAAAAACACGACTCCAGTAAAATAATGTTGGATTAAGTGATACATATAATTGCAAGTGTTTTAGAATAATTATGTTCATATTCTTTCCTTTTTGTGAAATAAATCTTTGTTTATATTTTTATAGTGTAAAAGATTCTTCCAGGAATAAATATGTTGTGGTTCTTTCTCAAATAAATTAATAAAAATGCAACAGCATCGGTGGAAGGGACTTTCAAATTTCTGACACGAATACACAATAACTTTTAATTAGGGTTTAAGAGTTATGACTATATCGTTCTGTGCGATACAAAGATTGTTCCTTTCTATTCGACTACTTCATTTCTAACATCCGACCCTGCACTGGTTTGTCAACAATAATGTCCGGGGGTGCACAAGTGGATAGAGTTCAGACGTAGACTATATAATATCGAATTGTCTATAATGTGAATAAATGTGATTAAAATTTATACCAGTAGAATGCAGTTCAAACCAAAATCACATTATTTTAAAAAGGGGAACATAAAATGAATTAGGTTAGTTACTGCGATAAATAGCAATCTAGCTTAAAATGTGTATCTAACAAATAAATTGATTTAATGTGACCTAGGAATCTCTGCACAACGATAATAGTTCTTCTTATTCATGTACATTCTTAATTCTTGTCGTGTCATATATATTAGATTCATTCGGAAATTCCAAGAAACTGCGACCATCGTTAGCATCAAAATTTATCTTGCGAGAGTGACTTCACGATAATTTGAGTTATTTCACTTAAACCTAACAATATAATATATAAGAAAGTATGTAAATGTTATGGCCACTGACCACCGATCTTACCTTTTACACAAGAATATCGTAGTTCATTAAATGTTTTTAAAACTGCAGGGGTAATTCAAAACTAATAAAAGACGTAAAATAAATAAATAAAACAAGTAAATCATATAAGGTGCTTTCCATTCACCGTCTATCACTACCCTGCCTACCTGCCTACTACCTACTCTGCTACTATTCCACTCTACTCTTGACCTACACAATTTAGAACCAATGGAACACTTTTTGTGCTTTTAAATTGTAAAGAGAGAAGGGAAAGGAACCTAACCTAGAAATTAGATTTTGAACACATCGTGGCCGTAAGGAAATCTTACTTCAAAATGTCAAAAAACTCTTACAACGATTATGGTAGTAATATTTAATTTGCAATCATTTCATTTACCAAAGCAAAAAGAAACATTTTTCCACAAATACTTTTAAAAAAATCGCTGTAACTGTCAAACCTTGTCATAAATGGCATTTAGAGCACGAAACACTAGCAATAAGTTAGTGCATGAGGGAAAAAGGGGAGGTAGAACTGACAATGAGTACATTAGGAGTTTAGTGCTCCTTAGCAAAGGAACGCTTAAATTGCAGTTAGAGTACACCGGAAGTACTACCGAACTGCTTTTATGAGTGAATGGAAAGCACCTATAGATTAAACGGACGAATAAACTAATTTGTGTAGATACGAGCGTAAACAATCACAAACTGCCATTTTGGGAAGCTGTTTGTGTGAAGTTAGATTTAGAAATTTGGACCGCTATAACTCCTCTCTTGTTCTTACGCGGTGTACTCTAACTTTTGAAAAAATTTTGATGTCGGGATTTACAATTTGCCAAGCAAACTTTAAATATTTTGATTGCACAGTCATATGAAGTCTCGCTAATTATTTGAGATTGTAGTACTACATACACACTAAAAAATTTTTGGTGAAATTCCTGTACCGTTTTGGTGCAATTTTGTCACCCTAAAACCGTGCATGAATTTTACTGGCGCAAATAAACTTCCTACTCTCATGTAATTTTCTGTAGGATTTTTCCATTTAGCACGGAAAGCTCCTTTGTATAATTCCCTCGAAACTGGAAATTTCCATAGAAAATTTCCAGGTGTTAGAAAAATTACGAAGTATTTTTCCTGATATACTCGGAATATTCACTGGGAAATTTCAGTTATAACTGAAATTTACACATGAAAATTTTGTTAAAACTGAAATTTCCACAGGAGAATTCAATTAAGATTGAAATTTCCACAGGAAAATTCAGTTGAAATTGAAATTTTCACAGGAAAATTCAGTTAAAGCTGAAATGTCATTAGAAAAGCTACTTTTGTGGGAGTATTTTTCCCGAGCAGGAAAAGTATGTAAGAACTGTTATTTTTGCAAATCTACTACTGATTTGTGCTTTCGGAAAAAGATTATTTCTAACTCAAGAGTCAGAAACAGTACAAAGAATATAATTTTTAGATTTCGAGATAGGTTTTGCATTTTTATTTTGGTATTTGATGATAAAAAAATTTGATATAAATTAATATACGAACGTAAAAGTTAAACACAAGGTATAAGATTAAAAAACAGCATTTTAAGAAAACTGTTTATTTATTGAGTATCTATTGACAAAAGCATGAAAAACTCAACTTCTTTGTAGTGGACCACTAACCTGAAAAGAAACCAAACTGAGTACATGTCGATTTGATATGGAATTTGGATTTTTAATAGCAGAATATTGGCCGAATTTATAAATTTCATTGAATTTATCATTTAAGAATTCATATTGAACTACCGCTAATTAAAACACATTTGAAATGATGCGAATCTCGTTACAAAAAGAACACTCTACCTGGTATTAAACATACATGACAGTGCTGTTGCACATACATTTCCGCGTCCGTTGCTTGATGTGGATAGATTTTTGGATATGAGCCGTGTCAAATATGCATAATTTTTTACATATTTAGAAAATATAATCTAGGTACTTACCTCTGAATTTTCTTTCCTTTCCCACTGATATCGCAATTATGGACTCCACATAGCGACTACAAACAACTACTAACGACTATGCAGGATTTAACATGATCAACTCACACCACCAGTGTGCGCATGCGTTCACTTATAATTTTACTCTTACTTGGGAAATTTCCCGTAATTGCCGCAGTAATTTATGAATTTGAGTGTAATTTTCAGGTATTACTAAGAAATTTTAAAATTTTACTTAATAAATTTCCGTAAAATTAAAAAAAGACTCCTATAATTGAGGTACATTTTTGGAATTATAGAAAAAATCCCAAATTTCAGTAAATTTTCCCCTACTTTGTTACTTTTACTTCTTACCAGTAAGGAAAAATTTTACTTTTTGCAAGGAAAATTACCAACTTTTTTTAGAGTGTATGATATTTTCTAACGTTTCAATTAGTATACGTGTACACTACTTGAACTGGTACAGCCAGTTCATCTAAAAAGAACCCACTTCATAGTTAAATTCAATAAATTATTGCAGCTAAATACGAATTGAAAAAACAACCTTGAATTGATACAAGCAGGATTTTCTTAGAAATCTGTTTGTCGTCTCCAAACAGAATGCGTTTGATTGATCGCCTACTATTTTCTCGTGAATGTCGACAAATTTCTTTCGCATTTCAACCAAACACCAATTATGTTTATTAAAAAGAGGACGAACGACAACGAATCATTTTAAGCCGGAAAAAAAGGAGTCGACACAAAATTTGCCGTAGATTTCTCTTTGGGGGCGCGTAGGAAGAGCCTTTTGAATTCCCAAAAGCGTAGAAAAAAACCGCAAACATTCCCTGAACGCCGGGGAAAATTAGCATGTGAATGCTTCGCGATCTGTGAAGCGGGCGAAAACATGTTTTTTTTTTTTTTTTAGTTACTGCGACCAGTAAAAGAAGAAAAGAAATGTACACGTACTCGCGAAAGAGGACGAGATGACGCTGTTTATCTGTGAAGATATTCCGCACTTCAATATCTAAGTTTTTTTTTTCTAATAAAAGGTACACTTGAAGAAAAAGGTGTCTAAACGATGCGAGCCTAAGCGAGTGAGACAGAAGATATCGAGTCTCTTCCATTAATATTTTCTCTCTTGCTTGCTCAGGCTTCAATCGCTTGGGTATTCTTTTCTTCAAGTCTACGTATAAATGCCTATCGCGCAAACAAGTAGATTTGTTTTTGTTTTTTTTTTTTTTATTTTACTATTAGTAATTTCTTTGATAACAAAAATTAAAATTTTATATACTTAAAGCGGCTAAATAGAATAAAAACACGTTTGGTCCTTTTTTCTCATTTCTAAAGAAGATTAGTATTCTACTTCGAGTTAAATTAGAACTAGTTTATGGTTTGTGAGAGCAAAGTATGGTTACTCGATGAAACAATTAATAAACCAACGAGATTTTTTCAATAACCTATTAATTTGCTCACCGTTGTTGTAATATTTGCTTCATTGTTCTATCTGTATTGCATACACTCAACTATGTGAGATTTCTGTATTACTATATAAGTGGATCACCATGACCATACTTGAACCTTGCATAAAATCTAATAATAATTGTATTTCTTCTAAGCTCTATAGAAAAGCATTCATAACATGAATAATAATCTCAGTAAACCAAATTCAAATTTCCCTCAATTATTTTAAGTAACTTCAACATTCAAGCATGTAATTTCCTACGATTTTATATTAGATTAATAGTTATTTGAATACATTTAAGTTGAAGTTACTGAATATAATTGCGGGAAATTTGAATTTGGTTTACTGGAAACTTCTTTCTTTTTTGACATTTTTATATTCTAGACTGGATATGTTTTTTCTTTGCGTTTATAGATCGGATTAATTAACGAAACTTCCTTTGTGGACTCATTTTATTACGCTTTGCTATTATTACTACGTTGTAAATGTTGGCAATATCTTAAGGTACCTTTTTATATTTCTCTTCATAACTGTTTCTCATTTTTGAAAGCTATAATTTTTTTACTCTTAATTTGGTGATTGATATAAATTCAACTTTATATGTTTGTCTTTATTGTGAAATGTTCTTCACAATTTTAACTTATTTATTGTAATATTTATTTAATGAAACTTTTGATAAAGTTGAATTTATTAATCACAAAATTAATTGTAAAAAATTATCTATATGTTTCGAACATGAGAAACGGTTACGAAAAGAAATATAAAAAGTATCTGAAAATGTTCCCAACAGTTGCACCGAAACGTAGTAATAATAAAATGAACCCATAAAAGAATTTAAAACATATCCAATCTAGAATAAGTACAACAAAAACAGATACTTATGTTAACAAACAATTTTGAAACGATCGATGCGCGCAATTACTAATTTTATAGTAATGTTAATTACATATATATAGTACCACGACTTCATATTTACATCTGTCTTTTGTTGCTACATCTCTTCAGTTGCTTTCAAAACCATCTCGTATTTTTTCCTGGTGTTATAATGCACATCATTTTATCATTATTATTGTGCGCACGACCTGAATAATAACAGTTTGCTTTATACGGCCTGTCGAATCATTCAAATTTACATTGAATTGAATGTTACACCGATTCTATATATCTAGTGCATCTAGTGACTTTAACTGATTCCGGTAAGTAGCGACATCTGCATGACGTTTGAAAACATGTGAACTACTTTTTGACACATCAAAATGATAGTAATAGAGGACACATCTGATACAACTAAAATAACTAATAAGATGTGAAATACAATTTAAAAACCTTAATAGCTCGATTTTTAACGAAGCAAACGGGGCAAATAATTTTGAGAAATTTAAATTTTGGTATTTGTCAGTATGACATTCATTTAAATTAGATTGACATTTTGCTGTTACAATCCTGCAACCGAAGGGTAAGCAATTTTCCCAAAAAAGACCGGTAAGTGGCGCCAGCTGTGAACACGTGCAACTCATGATTCGACAGGCCGCATAAAATGGTCATCAAGTCGTGATTGTGTGTATTGACGTGCTGTAATCATAACTTCAAATAGAACTTTATAATTAAAGGAAATTTATTACAGCAACATTCACCGCCATCTCTAACATAATAGCTAAACCGGAATGTAAAAATACTTTTCGACTTCCAACCAATTTTGCCACTTGTTCAGGTTTTTTTTCATGCTAATTGAATGATAAAGTTGTTATGTTTTCTTTTTCTTTTTTTTTTCTTCAGATTTGTTCACATTTAATTTTTTTGTTGGCGAGAATGAACAGATAGTTGAAAGATTCCCCAAATATTTTAGTATTGGATTCAGTCAATTGACCCTTTTTTCATGCCTATTTATAACACTCCGAATTACCTAATTCCCAAAAAAAGTAAGTATTATATAATTATATTTGTATTTAACTACCGTTGCATTTATGTCGCATAAAACATTGCAAATTGAAGAAAATTCTTTGCAGTCGTTAACATCTAGTGATCGATATGCGAAGTATCATATAAAGGAATCTGTAATAATAATCGTGATTCACGTTCACGTTTGAAGGCCATAAGCAACTATAAGCTGCTAACAACGTGAAATATGTAACATTTCCACCCTCTCATAGTCAATTCATGACGTATTAGGCTTGAAATTTTTTCAAGAATCTTACAGTTACTGATTAGATAGATTTGAATGTATATTGATGAGATCAATAAATAAGTGAGAGTGTTCCCAAAAACTCCCCAAAAAAAAGGAATTTTGTAGCATAAAGTTTATCCTGAACCTGAAAATATAATGTTTCAGTTTTGAAATATACTACCAAATACTTACATATAAGCGTTGTGAGCTTGGTAGTTTCTGAGATGGCGTGCACCCCATGCACCATCTGAAAGTCACTCAAGGTACTTTAACTTCAAACGGTTGAGGAACAGTGGACAGTAAATTATGTTATACGAGAAATTATAAATGACAAGATCACTTCAATCAGTCTAAAAAATTTCAACGTTATTGAAAGAATTTCTTCAGTTCTTAATTGAATGAATTGGAATAAAAATTATATTGAAATTATAATTTTGAAACAGAGACGCATAAATTTATTCACGCGCTCTAGGCTTTACGCTGACAGCAGTTCGCAATCGCTTATGGGTTTTAGACTTGAAATGCAACACACCTATGGAGATAGCATCCTGCACTTGTAAAGTACTATTATTTCTTAGTAAAAATTGTGTATTTACGGACAGCAGAAACGTCACGATTCAATTTATTTATGCATTAAAACACCCAGTATTATTTATATCGCTATTTATTACATTATTTCGGTAAGGTCCATCTAACGGAGAGTAGCCGAATTATACCTCTGTTATATAAAACTATGACGACTTTATTTCGTGTTTTATAATATAATTTAACGTAAAATATATATTATTAGTTATGTAGTACGTTTATGTCATTATTAACAATTATGGTAGTATATTGAAAAAGTAAATACTTTCAGAAAATAATACAAATATTGTAACTATTCTTTATACAAAAAATTTCAACATTCGATGTCAATCGCTATTTGCCGAAGTGCTATTCTAGCGTACTTTAAATAAAAGAGTCCGTTTATATCCGTATATTTAAAAAAACTTAATCTGCATAATTTTGCTTAAAAATCGACAATATTGTGCTGCACGGCAAATGCATATATTTTTCTGTAGATTATTTGCGTGAAACAGTGCATAAAGCTTTTGCTTAGAAAAATGTGGAGAATTATATACAGATATAATGAGTATATTCTTTTATACCTATATGTTTATTTTTTGTATTTTTACTTGTAGATTTTAGCATGAGACAAATCCTAATGTTTTGTAGTTCGAACTCCGCACATGAGAGTGATTTTTTTATATCTATTATAGATTTCCTTGTATACTAATTGACGTTAATTTCGACAGATGTCGCCAGACATATCATTCATAAAATAAATAGAAACGTCAATCCATACACGGCAAATAGAATAAGCCCCCTACGTTTATAGAAATCTTCGCGGCGCGTTGGACTTTCACTCAACGGCGGGCGGAAGCTGCCTGCGTCTGACACTTTCGCGTCTCCTCCACCAGCGGTCCCGCCGCCAGCCGCGATATCGTTCGATATGTATCGATCTGTCCGGTCGGAGGAAGCGAAACGCGTCTACATCGACGAGACATGCGTGCGATTTGCGTTAGGTGCCGCTCACAAACACGTCGCCGCGAGTGGTCTTAGTAGTTGTAGTCATAGGATAAGTAGAAGTAGTTGTTATCGTGTCGAAACGATCGTCGATATAAAATAGATCACACCTGTACAGATTAGTTAATAAGGCGTTATTGTTTCTGATCAGTAAGAGCGGAGATTGGGCGAGATTTGGTTGGTGTTATGTGTGTATATCAATAGTGTAGTTTATAATGTTCGAGTGTATGTTTGCGGTTGCTCCGTAAGTACAATTAGATAAATAAGATAAAAGCACCTGGGGATGTTGAATGTGTAAGTGAAATCGTGCCGTTTTTCCTCGTACATAACCTCCTAATACCGGATCGGGATTAAAATCTTTGCGTGTTGCTTTATCACCGCGTTTATAATCCCGAACACAATCGGAGATGAATTCGCGCGATTATCACCGGTAAATGAAAGGTATTTTTGCGAGATAATGTTAGGTAAACGCGAGTGCATCGACGACACACCACCCTGGCTGCGCGAGCTGCGACTGAAAAAACGCAACAGACAGCTGCAACAGCAACACAGCAACCAGAGCGAGTGCTCCTCGCCTCCCGCTTTACCGCCGTTCGCTTCTTCGTCGTCGGCTCTCGGTACAACAACGGTACAACAACCTCCTCCTCCTGCTCTTCCGACAGCCGCATGGCACTGTCACGGGACGCATTACGGCAACAGTGCGAGCGCCACCGAAGTCGGGAACGGTCCGCGTGCCGACGCGAGATGTAAACACGTCACCGCGACGGGCGAGAGATGGTGCCAGGAAACGGACACGCGTTGGTGACGAGAAGTCGCGAATCCGGCGACGATTCGGACGAGGAGTTGAAATACGGCCCCGGTATCGTCAGCAAACTTAAGAATCGCTACTTGAGTCTGACATTACGCGAGGCCGCGTCGAAGAGCAGACCTTCCATACTGCAACTACGGAAAGCCACATCACTGGAACATATTCTCGATGATTACGAGGAGAAACCCGATGTCCGCCAGGAAAACGGCGATAGCAACAAGACTGAACGGCTCTTCGCGCGTCACAACGGAGCGGCGAACGCGAAGAGCACCGCGAATCGCTACCAGAACAGGAACGCGTCCAGGTCGGACATGAAACGCGCCCGCTCCGTCGAGATTATATCCGACATCCATCACGACACGCTGCTGACTAACGCCGCGGACGTGAAAACCAAACAACGCGAATCTTTGCACGAGGAAATGCTGGTTATCGAAGGAAATGGCGAAGCAGATAAGAACGACAAAACGTTCCAGATAGAGGAAAATCGGAATTTCAGTAATAACATCGGCATCCGCTTGAACAGGCCGCGTAAGATCCAACCAGTTATGAACGAGAAAGAGAAACCACACCCGGACATTGTTAGGGAGAAGAAGAAGTTATTCGAACGCCCTGAACTCCGAACGAAACCGCCGCAGCCCACTGGCGAGGTCGCCGCTAAAGTGGCGGGCTTCAGGACGATAATAGACTCAAATAAGAAACCGCCTATCAAGCAGAAGCCAGTCATCGCTGAAAAATTCCAAATCAAACGGCAAACCTCGGCAGAACAGCCTTCCGAAATCAAGCGAACCCAGATAGGATCCCCAATACCTCCGCTGCGCTCCCCAGTTAAGGAGAACAAAGCGGAGACTATACCAGACGTCTCTGAAATCAACGGCTTCTCAGATACGAAGCTTTGCGAAACCCCAGATCTCCTAGTGCATTCCGGTCAGTGCCACACGCGCTCGGAGGAAATAGAGAATTTTCTGAAGGCGGAAAAGGAGCATGGCATCGTGGAGGAGAAGAATCGGATAAATCTCGAGAAAAATAAAAGCTTGGGAAGGAAAGAGAAGAGTCCGGAAGCACCTCCCAAGGGTAACGGAAGCAATTCCGTCATATATTCCTTCGGAAGCCCCACCAAAATCAAGGATCATCTACCTAGGCTGGATTTGCAGAATGTGGAAAAACCTAAAACAATTAAGCAGAAAACCAGCCCTACGAAGGTAAATCAAATTCAGCAGAAAACGAGTCCTACCAAACAAATTCCAAGCGAAAAAACAAGTCCTACGAAACAGCCACCGAGCAGTCCTACGAAACAGGATCCGAATAAGCAAAAAGTGAGTCCTACAAAACAGGTGCCAAGTCAAAATCAACAAAAACCAAGTCCTACGAAGCAAGTAACGAGTCAAATTCAACAGAAAACAAGTCCAACGAAACAGAAACCTAGTCCTACGAAAGAGCCGAATGATACAGATTCAGTGCGACAGAATTTATTCCCGAAAGCCGAAAACGGTGTACCGAGTAGTGACCCATTGAAAATCGAAGTAGATAATAAGGAAACTAAACCGCCCCCGATTAAAAAACGCGCAACGCCGCCTGTTCCTCAGCAACAGAAGCAAGCGAAGACGATGCCGAACGAAACGTCGGATTCTAAGAACAATAGTACGAAATTAAGTGATAAAGTGATCGAAAAGAACCTGATAAACAAACTGAACGGTGGCAGTGTGGTCAAAGAGAATGGTGTCGCGTTGAAAAACGAAGTGCCGGCCGCTGTTCTAGCGCCGAAGAAGAAACCCGCCCACAAGAAGGAGCAACAGAACAGTTTAGTGTTCGATTTTACCAGTAGGAAAGACGTCCCGGATTATGTCGGGAACGATGGCAGTATCAAGCCGAGGAGAAAAAATACGTCCCAAGGTGAGATAAAATTATTTAAGCATTTCGGTTGAAAAAAAAATCCGTCTGGGATTTTCGCAGATATTACGATAATAATGGGATTAGGAGATAGGAAGGATAAATTTTCGCAAACAACAAGTTGGATTTTTATGATTTTATTATCAAACATATAATATTTTTAAAATTAGCGGCTTAAATTAGAAATTGTTGTGATGTCATTTTTTGTGCATTACAAAATGAAATAAGTGCTAATACCATTTTTTCTTTGTAATGATATTTATTTTAACGGTTTCTTATTGTATAAAGCACGTGAATATAGAACAATTAAATCTGACATTTTATAATTAAATTTAATTATCTGCTTTAAACATGAACGTGCGAGACGCGAGTGTTTCTGTAATATTTCTTTATTTATAACACCTATTGTTCTAATTAAGCCGTCACTAACGTTATACAGAAAGACGAAATAAATTAAAGAGATAGGAATAATGAAAAGGTATTAAATATTTGATAAAAAAAAAAATGAAATTCACAACGCTTAAAGTCAATTGAAAGTCATTTCAAAAAGTATCGTTTGCACCTATTTGTACAATCTGGCCGATTGCCGTATAGATTATTACCTACATATCGTCCAGGTTTACCTTTGTACCATGGTACCTCTTTTTAGGTCGTTTATATTACAGCGAAACTGGAAGTAAAGATATTTGAAAAAAATATCTTCCAGGTTCACAATCTGTATCTTGAGCGAATACAGGTATGTTGAGATATTTTTTATTGTGTTCAAGAACATTACATTACATTTTCTTTGCTAGTTCAATATTGAATTAAGAAAATAAAAGTTTGAAAATTTTAAATCTCTCAAGTAATTTAATATACATAATTAAATTAATTTTCATTTAAGTAAATTTAATTTTGGGATTAGGGATGGATATAATTTCAATGGAAAAAATACGTTTTTAAGTTAATTTGTTGAGGAAAAACTCTTTGTATACAAAGGCGAAACGTACAAATATAATTTTATAAAGCACTGATGTTTGTTTAATATATACACAGTCACGGAAGTATGGATAGTGGATTATTTGAATTAAACTAGATCTAAAGTTATAATTTTTTTTTGCTGGAAAATTAATATTTGTTTTTCTAAAAATGTATATTAGTTATTTTATTTCACCATTATTTTATATTTGCTCAAAAAAAAATGAAATTAAAAATTAATTCATTAAATTTTTCTTTCGTCAAAGAAACTGTCCCATTGCGTTTATTACAGCTTGCACCACTCTAGGCATTCTTTCAATCATTTTTTAAATATCTCTGTTGAGATACTATTCCACTCATTTGTCAGTGTTGTCCAAAGTTGCATGTTTCGATGTGGGACAGGTCTTTCTTATTCTCCTGTCCAATTCATCTCATAATTTCTCAATTGGATTTAGATGTGTGATGACTGTATGAAGAGTTAGTATCGCTGCCCTCTTCTCAAGATTTAATGGTTTTCCGCAAGGCATCTTTTTTAGGTTTTCTTATTGGAACCCACGCTTAGTTAACCACTGATAAGGGACACATGTAAAGATTGCGTAATACTGATCGAATTGCAGCGAATGACAGCTAAAATGGTGGAGGGTTGTTGCTGAGAAGTAGGGCTCTATTTAATAACACCGAAAATGATCCTTAAAAAAAACTTTGTAACTCCGTAAAGGGATTAGCAGGTAGTTTAATTTATGTAATAAATATTTTGTAGTTTAGCCAGGGATAATTATCGAATTATACATACTGCTAGTGTATTAACATACCAAATAAAAGCATATTGTTACAGTATTAAGAATAATTAATGTTAAAATAGATGTCATAGCAATTTTGCCAAATTTAATCAAGTGTCCATATTTTCATGACTGGTAGTATATTCAATAAAAAAAAATCCACCACAGCCATGCATCGTGAACGAATATTACGAAATGTATTGAAAAATTATTGGCCTACTATGAAACCATACAAAATTTGAAATTAAAATATTTTATTATTCAATATACTACTGCTAGACTTTTCAAAAAGAAATTTTGATTTTGCTCTGCAAACCAGGACTCCAGAGCTTCTATCAACTCTTCGTTGGAAGAAAATTTACGTCATTTTAAACTTTTTTCTGTTGAGGAAAGACATGATAGCCGACGGAGCCACTATCTGGTGAATAAGGAGTGTTCGACTAATTCTATAACCCTAAATTCACGAATTTTGCATAGTAACATGCGATTTGTGTGTAGGGGCTTGTATTGCAAAAACAAAACACCTTTGGATAACTTTCCGTGTCTTCTTTTTTTTAACTTCTTACTTATAGAGTGGTCAGTAACATCGAATAATAATTCTCAGTTATTGTTCTACCCTTATCCAGAAAATCAATCATGATTACTCCATGGCAATCCCAAAAAACTCAAGCAAGAACTTTCCAGCAGATTTTGTAACACGAAACTTCTGTAGCCTTGGGAACCAGAGTGTCTCCATTCCATCGATTGTTGTTTTGTTTCTGGGTCGTAGAAATGTACCCAAGTTTCATCCATAGTAACAATACGGCTTAAGAAGTCTGCATCTTTTTCAAACCGAGCACAGATCGAACGCTGATGCTTCCACTCTTGCACGCTTCAACATTCAGATATTTGGGGATTCATTTTTGCAAAATTTCTCATATGTTCAAATCGGCGTGAACTATATGATGGACGCGTTCATACGAAACAACAGTGCCTCAGATATTCGTTTTGGCCCAATTCGACGGTCTGACAAAATGATGTCATGAACTGCATTAACATTTTCGGACACAGAAACTGGTCTTCCCGATCGGTGTTCATCTTCAACGGAAAATTTACGCCTTCTGAAAGCTCGCAAT